>JBBPUG010000343.1:0-26287 GCA_038094535.1 Tubosaeta aff. alveolata
TGTGCGGGCGAGGCGGTGATCGGAGGAAGCTGTTCAATGGTCGTCGAAGGCGAAGACTCAACGGATGATAGGGTAGAGTAGTAGACAGACGTGGGGGTATTGATTGAAGAATTCGACTTTCCAGTTTTCTTTGCTGCCGGTACGGTGTTAATGGGAACCGACGGGGCGACGGGGGATGTTTGGATTGTCAGACGACCCTGAGCTTCTCTGGTAGGGCTGGAGGACAACAACGGCAGGGCGATGGGGGCGGAGGGAGAGGAGGAACCAGGCACGCTCAATAACAAGCTGGAACGGTGTCTGGCAGGAGACCTTCCGCTGGTTGGACTGGGACTCCTACTCCTGAGACTCCCAATGGGACTGACAAAGCCACTTCTGAGTTCCCTCCCCCTGTCCCTCGCGGGAGTGACGACAGCAATGTGATCCTCCTCCATAGGAGAAGAGGACGCGAGGATGGAAGCGGCTGAGTCGAGGACAGAGGGGACGCTTTGTTCGAGCTGTTCTGTCCCTTTTGATCTGGGGATACGGTGCGGATTGAGGGGGTGGGAAGATGGCGGGGATGGCGGGCCAATGGGTTCAATATCTCGCTCGAAGATGGCTGACGAGGAAGAGTGGCTAGAAAAAAAAGGATATGAGCATACAAAGAAAAGGAGGGTGGCGCAGTCGTACGCTGATGTGGGCGAAGATGGTATGGAAGAGGGCGAACGAGAGCCAAGTCTTGCATTTCCAGTCTGCAAAAGTTGAGAAGCATGTGACGACAGTCTGTGTTCTCTCTGTGGTGGTGTGAGGAGAGTCGAGGTGGAGGTCATCCTGCGAAGATCAACAGGGGGCGAGTGTTGAGGAGGTGAGGCCATATTGGCTGCACAAATGACTGGTAAGTACGCAGAGATGAAAAAGTGTAGGGAACACTTGCGTTGCTGGGAGTCTTGTGCTGGGGAGGAGGACATTGTGGACGTTGAAGAGGGAGGTCGAGTTTGGCTTAATAGCACAAATGAACGTCGTTCAAGTGGCGTTTTGCGTAACCGCGCATCGGACAAGGCACATTCTAAATGGAGTAATATAACCCCCTTATTGGGGGTTATCGGACCTGAGCCTCTGCATTCCTGTGGTTTTTTTGTCCCGGCGCTGCCTCGGATCTCCTCCTCATCAGGCGCGCTGTGTTCAGTGCTTGCTGCGATACATTGTGCTTGTCCACAGCGTTCGACTAGCTGAGCCTGTCAGTCTGACCCTGTATTCTTAGCGGCATACACCGCTATTGTGGTAATGCTTCCATTTCCCCATACTTGCTCCTGTTGGCATTTCCCAGACTTGGATAAAGTGACTCCCTTTCCTCATGCCCGTCTTCTGGTCCTCGTACGTTTCAGGATCAATCTTTGGGCTTGATATATCACTCCGCATCACACGCGAATCTTGTTGCGGAGAGCAGCCAACCAGTACTGTGGCGAGAATCCTCTGAAACAGGAAAAATACCGTACTGTACGTATCGCATGCAGGTCCACTCAAACTGTGCTGTGACTTTATTTCGGCTACGCAGCAAGGTTATGAGTCAAGGGTATGAAAAGTATGGATCTTTACGATAAACTCTCATCGATACATAGGACACGTGCAGTTTGCAAGATGCGGCGACCGCGGCGGTGCCCAAATAAATCGCACGTTCCAACAGGCCATCACATCATTTATCATGGACGGAGTAAACCAACAGACAGGTCCTTCGTACTTGGCAGCATATCCTGATTGATCAGATGATTCAAGTTTTTAGACCCAAGCGTCTCGTCTGTGCGCTATCAATAGACACACGTCATCGATCACGCCTCGTGCAAAGAACCAGACCAGGCAAGTATATAAGTGGGAAGCTACAAGAACTACTTACAATAACAAGTCCGTGTCATCATGACTACTCCATCAGCAAGATCATACGTACATCGTCCTTCGTAAAAAGTCCGTATAGTCCAACAGAAAAAAATCGTAACTCCAAGTGCATTAGGTGTTTCATCTCCTCGGTTCTGATGATGCCTAGAAATGACGTCTGCAAGACATGTGAGCCTCACTGGTCCAGACGATCCCCAAGATGTCAACAGATCACCACTGACCACTGCTTCGTATCCCCTTTCCACCGGACCTAATTGCGCAGCCCGCATGCGGATCCCGGCACTTGGACAAATGACACGTCAATCCTCCCGAATTCCACCGCATTGTTGTTCGTCAGGGCGTTCATCGCCTCCTCCGAGACTGTGAACCCAGTCTTGGACACATCCACGCCCGTGATATTGACCGTGACACCTTTGTACGTGACAGCGTAGCACGCGCCACACTGAGTCGAGTTCCAGCCAGAGATGGTGTAAACCCCGCCGACATTGGGGAACGAGGGGAGTGAGCCGAGTGTGGAATAGCCTTTGGTTATGAGCCCGTTGGACCCGTCGGAGCAGGCGACTTGAGTCAGAGGGAGGGCCCCGTTGTCATAGGTCTTGTCATAGGAGAGCGTCGTCTCGGTCTGCGCAAATGCACCCAGTTGCGCGAAAAAGACAAAGAGACCGACGAGAAGGGTGGCAAGATGGTACATTGTCGGTGCAAGGGAGGACGTACCGTGGTCAAGGAAGCATGGGCCGTTTTATATGCACGCCAAGTGACTCGAGAAGGTTATCTGGGTGAACGTACTCGTCGGAACGAGAGTGACATGTGACGTTATTTTCTGCCGTTGCTTCTTGAATCACTTAGGCGACGCGCGGTGGGAGTCACGAGAAGCTTTGGCCAAAGGAGCAAGTATGGCACTTGACACGGGTTGAACAGGGGCGAGGCTCCAAGCTATACTATCATGGTACAGCCCAGTCAGCCACTTGTTTACATCACATCAATGTCTGCACGTCTTTCAGCTATCTAAGCGAGAAAATGAAACCGCACGACGTACTATGCGAGCACTTCTGACGTTAGTATCCATGTCCGTCTCGGCTGACGCTGCTCGTAGTCGCTCAAGTTTCGATGCACGCACACACGGCAATAAATGTCCGGCCAGGAAGGCCAATGAAACCGTCATCTCCGATTGCACTCCTCACCATTATTCGAACCAAGAGGCCGCTCAGCCTTTGCTTCTATCGAAGGGGCTGCCCTGTGTATTACCGGGAAGGAGTGCGAGGACATACATCTCTGGGTCGTGCGGTTCTTCTGGATCACGGATCACGCGACCGGATCACCGTCGCGTAGCTTGCGGCCTACAAAAGGAAGTGATACTCGGCGTTTGTTCGGCCCAGAACTTGAAGCGCGATGTCCACGGATTCCTGTCCACTGGGTTGAAGCGGGGCGTAGGCCAACGCTGTGAGAGAGATCACTGCACCGACGAGAGTGTCGGAAAGTTTACCACCGACGCTACCGAGAAAACACTTGGGCTCGAAATGCAGTCAGGGTGCAGTGACAACATCCCAGGCCGAGTCAGATGTGCCCTACTGTTTCCCAAAGTCATCTACTCACAGGCTGGAGTGTGCTAGTCGACACGGGCGACATCTTTAAACCACCCCGCAGGATCGTGAGGGTGGAAGGATTCAATCGTGGGAAAGTGCAAGCCATTTCAGTTGTTTCTTCCCAGCCAGCGAGCACTGATGGACTCAGCGCTGGCATTTGTCTTTCAACTCGTCCATACACTTGAAGTGTACAGGAATATGCTCCTCGAGCTTGATCTTGCAGTAACATTCAAAACCCAACGTCATACGAGCGATGATCCCGGCGCGTACTTTTATACTTTCACTGTGTATATCTTGCTCAGACGGAATCCGTATGGGAGTATTAATAGTGTATTATGTTGGTAGCAACGCCCAGGATTGATGGTGCTGCGGCGCTGTGCTGCATCGGATCAAAAAATTCACTCACCAGTTGCCGGTCCAAGCCCCTTTCAGTTATCATGAGCATTATCTACTCCTTTAGAGTTCTCCTGCTGGCACTCCGATCCGTCTCGCGTTGCTCCCATGTCGACCTTTGGAAAAATTAATTACAACACCACTGCCTATGCCGCATCGCGACCTAGCTACCCCCAAGCGTTGTATGATTTTATATTTGACTTCCATAGTCGATCGCCCGACGCCAGGTTCGAGAGAGCCGTTGATCTTGGTTGTGGAACGGGTAAGAGGCTCATGTCATCGCACAGCAGGGAATTCAATGGGACTGACAGACGTTATGGATGCGTAGGTCAAGCTACCGTTCAGCTAAAACCGTTTCAACACGTGATCGGGGTCGATGTAAGCGAAAATATGATCTCTTTGGCCCACGAGCTCGTCAAGAATGGCCAGCCAGGGCCAGACATCGATTTTATACAAGGCTCCGCTGAGAAGCTGAATTTCTTGACCAACGATAGTACTGATTTGGTCATTGCCGGTTTGTTTCGCTTTCTCGTTCGGCCGCGACGTCGTTTTCATTATCATGTGATACCTTTCAGCTGAGGCGGGGCACTGGTTCAACTGGTCGAAAACATGGCCTGAGCTCGCACGTGTCATGCGCAAGGGTGCAACAGCTGCGGTCTGGGTTCGTTCCCACCACGCGGGCTTTTCGATGCACTCACTCCCGCGTCCCATTCTAGGTCTACACCACATTCCGCTTTCCTAACTATCCCACGCTGACACCTCTCATCGTCGCATTTGACCAGGGCGCCGATCCAGAATGCTCCCTTGGTCCACACTGGCAACGACCTGGATGGTCAATCCTGATAAACCATCTCGTCGATATACCTGACCCAAACGACATTGACGACATCCCCGCTGGAACATTTGAGCCCCTCAAGAGAGAGTATTTCACAGGTAATGTTTCTCCCTCCGACCCAGGGCACGCACAAAGTCTGATTCGCATGTTCGCAGGCGCCTACTATCCAGAGTTTCCGTCCGCACGTCCGATCCTGATGCGCAAGACAATGTCATGGACGGATCTGCTTGCGTTCCTGCGCACCTGGAGTGGCCTCCACACGTTCAAAGAACGTCATCCGGCAGATGAAGCACACCCTGAGGGGACAATTGAAGTGCGCTTCTTGAATGCGTTGCGAGAGGAAGTGGGTCGGGCGACGGGTGGGGGCGTACCGGAGGAGATGGAGGTGGAGTTTCCCGTGGCACTAGTGTTAGCGCGCAAGGCTGTTTGAGGAAAGCAGGGTTACGGTCCAGTCCTGTCGCTGTCCGAGAGATGAAGAACTCAAATTTCCGAGTCATATAAACAATGAATGAATCCGTTACTCGATTCCCTTAAGCTTGGGATAGTGTCTGGTACATACATGCTCATGATATTTGTCGATGAGGTGCGTGCAATAATTAATTCCTGTAAGATAAAGGAATTAAAGGTATGTTCAGAATCGTTCTGTCACTAATGAAAGTATCAACGCATGTCGAGAACATCTCTAACGGAAATGGTTGTGGTCAAGACAGTGATGTAGACACATACCACGACCCACATGTGAGTAGCACAACATGCAATGAATGAGGTATTCAAATGCATAAAAAGTTATGTTTTTTGAACGAGATGCGTGAACCGTCGAGGAGTAGCGTGTCACTCAGGAACTGATGGACATGCAAACATCTTCCTCCTGAATTTCAATCGCGCTGTCCCTCCCCGACACAGGTTCAGGATGTCCGTCTCCTTGGACACAAGGCTCTCTGGCATAACGAAGCATCAACATCCGAGGACGGACCGGGTATGAGATGATGACACGCACTCGGTCTTGGGAGGCGGCAGGTGTTTCGGAAACACATTCTCGTGGTTCCTGTCGCCTTCCGTCACACGCACACTACGTCTGCACACTGCGCGGACACGCACCAAATCTCCGCTGAGAGCATGAAGTGAAAATGAGCCTTGTATGTCTGGAAGAGCACGATGCCCGCATGTATCTCGTCTTCTTCGCGCGTGGACCGCGTGGGCGTGAACACGGACCACACCTGTACATCCCGCTGCTCGAAACGGAGGATGCTCTCCATCTTCCTCAACGCATCCAAGCATGTCTTGGGTTCCGGGCTCCTCAACCAGTCCATCAACCGGTCGTCGAACAGGTAATGCCCGGAAAGCAGAGGGTTATCGAGGACCTCAAGGATGGCACACGACGCGTTCATGATGGTCTGCAGGTCGGATTCGAGCCGGACAAGGGAGTGCTGGCGAACCTGTCTGATACCTCTGGTCGTGGAATAGCGCCGCTTCGCAGTCGCATTTTGGACTGCTTGCGTGACCTGCGCCATGGAGCGAATGATACCCCTAGCAGACTCGATGGGATCCGGTCGACGAGACCCATTCTGATTGTTTCCACGGAAGCGTCCTCCCTGTACAAAGTAGCGCATCAAGTCTGATACAAGGTCAAGCGCCTAGCAAGACATCTTGGTACAAACAAAGCCACAACAACTCGAACCCATGTGCGTGAAATCGTACACCTGGAATAATTACCGTTTCCCCCGGCATCCATCAACGTTCACTTCCGCGGCCACCGACTCTTCAATGAAACTCGATGGGTGTTGTAGGCTACACGTGGTGCAGGCACTACACATCTCAATCAAGCACACTTTCCAGAACCCAGCGTTGATTTTGACTATTCTAGACCAATATTAAGAGTTAGTGATACGTCTCAGGTGATCTCAACCATGAGGACATACGTTACGGGGAACAACCAGAACCTGACATGTGTGTGTGTACATTAAGCACACTACTGGAACACAAATGAGTAGCTTACGCGTTTGCGGCGACGCGCAAGGTGGATAGCACTGGCGTCGCTGGCGTTTCCGATCCTGTTGACAAATGTAAATGTTAATGGATCAGATCGATACAGACAAACAAATACTGACACGTGTGCGTTCCCCCGAGGTTCAAATGTCCAGCGACTAGACTCGCCACCCGGGACGCAGCTCAACAGATCGGTAGACCCGGCATGCAATGGTGCATCCAAGTTGCCTACCCGAGCCACAACGGTGTAGGCTCCGTCGCCCACAGAAGAAATAACCCACTATGCGCAACAGTAAGCTACCTATTCATGTACGTTACGAAGTAGAGGTCGAACTCTTTGGGAAATATTATTGGATAGATCCAATGGTTGGGCTAGGACCGTACGGGGCACATCTTGTGGGCACGTAAGGTAAACATCGCGAGCGTTACTTTTGATGCGGTATGTGCCGTCCGAGATTTGAAGCGGTGTGCCTTGTGCCTGCATGCGATCATTCAGATTTGCAGTGGTTTTCGTCAATTCGTCTGAAGAAGTGGGTTCTCTCTCAGTTGGATGCGCCACCGAGGCGGATTGAAATGAACGCACCAATGCGAGATTCGAGCGCGTGAACTGCGCTACGGAGAGTCTCGACGTCCCGCTGAACGTCGGCCGCGTTTCCGCATTGGCGCTGCTCGACTTTACGTGGACCGACGAGGTAGGAGGTTGGAATGACATCGTTAAGATTGCGTATAGTAATTCTTCCGTTCTCGCCGCCAGTTGCAATGTACTTGTCATTCGATGACACCGAGATGCACCGCAGTAGTCCGCCGTGATAATTAAAGATAGGTCCAAGCCGCTGGAAAGTGGCAGAATCCCAAAACGTGAGAGAACTGCCGACGAAGGAAGCAATAAATCGGTTATTGTGTGATAGGGTCATGGACCCAGTACCACTCTGCTTGTCGCCAGGAAGCTTCCATAGGGAGTGAATAGAACAGGGGTCAACCTGGGATTCGCGGAGTACATTGGCAGAGAGGGAAAAAATGTACTGAGAATCGGCTGACCATGCAATCGAATTGCGCGCGTTTGATGTGACTGGGATATCTCGGAGCAACTCACCGCTACGTGCATCATAGACTCGGAGCGACTCGACGTCCCACGTAGTGGTAGCAATGCGATCTCCGTCTGGGGAGAACCGCACCGATATCACCCCGTTGTTGTGATGCAACGGGCCAACAAGCCGTCTCCCAGTCGGGATATCCCAAATGAAAGCTCTCGAGTCTCCTGACCCAGTGACAAATTTGGCCGAGTCTGGGGAAATATCCACCGTATACAACGCGTGTCGGCATTCCTTCACCTGGTGGGTACCTTGGCGCGTATTCCTGTCCCATAGTGTTGCCACTCCAGATTCCTCGCCGCTGATGATCCAATTGCGATCGTTCGATAGAGCAAGCGTCCAAACGGCGCTGTTTGTCCTCATCGGGGTTCTATCCTCCTTTCCATCCTCGACACGCCATTGCCGGATCAAGCCATCCTCCCCACCACTCAAGAGGTGAACTCCATCCTCCAGGAAAATGAGTGCGCGTACAGCACTGCGTACATTAATCTTTGTCGTTTTTGCAGTATCTTGGCGAGTGAGGTCAGGGTTAATATTACACTCTCGCAATTTCCACGCACTCATTTGCGATGTCAGCACGGGCAGGTGCAGGGTCAAAGAGAAAGCGGCTGAGGTGTAACCACGCGTCTTCTTATCGACATGGATCAGCTCTCACATGGCCAATCACCTCGTGTCTCCAGATTCCGAGCCCTACACAAGGATAGTGTCCCGCAAACGCGACAGTCGCGAGACACCAGGAGCATGGAGTTCCTTCGTTGAGACTTGATGTCTTTTCCATCTGCGAGTAGTCAAAACAAAAGTGAGGACAATGCATATTGCTGCGCGTGAAAATGATTCTGAGCCAAACTAAGTGAGTAATACACAACTGAACAGTGAAAGGATTGTCTTACTAGAATGTTGGATAGACTAGTGGTGGTCACACAACAGCGTATTCACACGACTAAGCGAACGCACACCTCCATACCCGAACCAGTAGATATGACGTCGCCGACTCCACCGTCAAGGTAGCCCAACCAAACAACGCGGTGTCGTCCTAGCTTACCGTCAACCCAGCCATGACCACCTCGCTTGATCATCTGAAACAGACGGGGACAATTGTCGTCTCTGACTCTGGGGATTTCGAGTGTGCGTATGGACTGCCCCTGTCTCTTTATGTTGGCTCATACGTCGGGAAAAGCCATCGGCGTGTACAAACCACAGGTGACAGTTTTGCGTTGACATACAGTACATGTCACTAATTCTTGTCTTGCAAAGGATGCCACGACAAATCCAACTTTGCTTCTGGCGGCGGCAAACAAGCCTCAGTATGCACCTTTGATAGATTGCGCTATCAAATATGCAAAGAGCAAGGGCGGAACGCTTGATGCACAAGCGTGCTGGGCCATGGATCGTCTTGTTTGTGTCTACAGCTCTACTTCTCGGATATTCGTTTGACATCTTCCAGCTGGTCGAATTTGGCAAGGAAATACTCCACATCATTCCTGGACGAGTTTCCACAGAGGTGGACGCGCGCCTCTCATTTGATCCGGAGGCGACTAAGAAAAAGGTTAGCGTTCACTAGGAGAGCGAAAAAAACCCGTGGCTCAATTTCTTATGCTATGGGTTAGGCGAGGGAGATAATTGCGCTCTACGAGTCCGCTGGGATCAACAAAGAACGGGTCCTCATCAAGATTGCGTCAACATGGGAAGGGATTCAGGCTGCCAGAGAGCTCGAACAGTCGGATGGAATCCACTGCAACTTGACCTTGATGTTCGGTTTCGCCCAAGCTGTCGCATGTGCGGAAGCCGGTGTCACACTTGTCTCCCCATTTGTGGGACGCGTGCGTCACAATTAACTGCATTTGGGCCGCGCCATTCACATCTGCCGACAACGTAGATCCTTGATTGGTACAAAAAGGCAACGGGAAAGGACTTCGAGGGCGATGATGACCCTGGGGTTCAATCAGTAAAGAAGGTATTCAACTACTTTAAGCAGCACGATTACAAAACCATTGTCATGGGTGCCAGTTTCCGGAACGTGAGTGGTTTGCATGTCTTCTAATTCATATCCATAACTCTTTATCGCATAGGTTGGAGAGATCAAGGCGCTTGCTGGAATCGATTTCCTCACTATTTCTCCGAAATTGCTGGAGGAACTGAAGGAATCTACTGAACTTGTTCCAAAGAAGCTTGACTCTCAGAGAGGTAGGCAAGCTTTCTTGCCTATGAGACGCAGATAAATCTCACTTACTACAGCTGCACACGCCGAGCCTATCCACAAGGTGACTTATATCAACAACGAGCCGGGGTTTCGCTGGGCCTTGTTTGAAGACGCGATGGCTTTTGACAAGTTGCACGAAGGTATCAAAAAGTTTGCAGAGGACGGTGATATATTGAAGAATGTTTTAAAGCAAAAGTTGCAAGCAGTTTAAAGAGGTTTGCTGTTGCTGCGCTGGCATCAGTCACTGTATTACTACTGCGTTTTTGAATTCTGACTTGCTTGGAGTGGTGCACGAGATAGAGCTCCTTCTCTGGACACCAGCCTTGTTCAAGTCTAAGGAAGCTGAGCGGACCAACGGGGTTTGCGATTAGAGATTCTGATGCCTGCAACCCGTCAAAAGGCTCGATTGACTACGTTCAGCGGAGTGCGGACTCCGGCCCCTGAGGCTTGTTTTGGCAAGCATGCCCAACCAATCATATACAGTTCCTGAGGTCAACCTGACTGCCATGTTCTTTGACCTGAACGTCCCGGTCATTGCCCACCAAGCTCATGGAGCCACGCTTCAGTCAAAAAAGAATAAAGGGAAGCAACCGCAAGTGGCCAGCACCATCGTGTTCACCTCGGCTCAGGTTGCCGCCATCGAAGCTCGTATCGATCTCCTCGTCCATTGTCAGTCGTTTGGTTTGGTTTTCACTCCATTTGACATCTCCAAGCGCAGTAGGATACTCCATTATCGCTCTCAATCAAACCGTCGACAAGAAAATAGACCCAAAGACTCACGTCAACAGCCTGAATGTGCTGCTACCCCAGCTGAAGAAGAGAACCGGCGTGGTATTCCTCAAGCGATTGACGATCAACATCGACGAAGACGGCGAGAAAGGGTTTGGTTTGGTCCGTTTTCTCCTTGTCGCCATGTACACAATCCTTGATTGACTCGTTCAACCAGACGAGTGCGAATGCGTCGGTTGTCGATCCATATGATCTCATAGCGCTCGCGCCTGCGACAGCGGCAACGTTTTCAGCTGCGTGTCTCACACACAGTCTTCCCTCGCCCTTGACTGCCCATATCATCACGCTACCCCTCACCCTTCCACGACTCCCGTTCCATCTGAAACACACACTCGTCCGCACTGCCATCAAGAATGGTGCCGTTTTCGAAATCAACTATGCAGGCGCCCTTGGCGACCCCGAGTCCAGCCATGTCGGCCTCGGAGCAACAGACACCGGGTTGACAGCAAAACGAAACTGGTGGGCTGCTGCCCGCGAGGTAGTTCGAGTCACCAAGGGTAAGGGTATCGTCGTCAGCGGTGGCGTCATCGGAGGTGGAGATTACAGAGCTCCGAGGGACGTCCAAAACCTGTACGTTGATTTCCGACTCGCTCCACGCATCCTTGAACACTGAAACTGGTATCTGGTAGGATCGCACTACTTGGTTTGGCTCAGAATTTGGCGCACGATGCGTCCACCGTCACTCCCAAATCCTTGGTTCTGCGTGCCCGTAAGCCTCGCGTCGCTTTTGGATTCAGTTTTTCACATGCCTATGGTTTGTTCGTTTAGAAACGCGCAAGACGTATCGTGCTGTGCTTTCTGAACCCAGGGTGGTAGTGCCGGCCTCGGCCAGCGAAGCTAATCAAGCTACAGAACCTTCTGCAGTGGTCGCACAAGCCGAGTCGCCTATGAGAGAGGGCCGCTCGACAACCGAACCGATCGTACCTGCTGCTCCTCTTGTGGTGAAGTCGTGCGATGATCGTACCGCTAGCAAGAAGCGCCTTCGAGAGTCCGATCTGGACACCATGGAGTCAGAGACGACATCCAAACCCGCAGAAAGGACCGTCCCGCATACAGCACGCGATGCGACCGATGCCGCACCAGCACGAAAGAAAAAGAAGAAGAAGAGAGAGGGTGTTGCTTAGAAATATGATCTTTCTCGCCTTATCAAAGACTTGAGGTATAGAACGCAAAACCAAATAATAAGATGATCCTTTAGCTGTGGAGATGTCGGGTCGACATCCTCAATCGCACCTGTTCTAAATTCTTTTGCATGCTTCTCTCCACTGAATCCTACAAGACCCCGATGATCCTCTTTTTGGCCGAAGCCACGAGGTGAAGGCACACGTGAGGTCTGATCCATGTCGATAAGCCTGGCTAAGGTAAGTCAGTCGTCGACTTTGTATTCAGCGTTGCAACGTTGATTCGCATGCCAATATGAGTAAGTGCCAATGTAGAACAGAATACGTTACTGACCAGCTCACACAGGCGGCGCAAGATCAAACAAGATCAATGTGCGTAGTGCTGTACGCGCACTCGTTTTCTTGGAAGATGGCACCCACCTTCTGAGTGGAGGGGAGGATGGCATGATCCGGCAGTGGCGCATCGAAGATGGAAAGGAGGATGGCAAACCGATGAAAGCAAGTAGTGCTGTCTGGGCGATCGCTTTGTCAAACGATCGCAACTGGATCGTCAGCGGCGATGCGCCAGCGGTGGCCACCGTGTGGAACAGACGCACTCACCAAAGTGTCCTTAAAGTGATTGAGCACTCGGAGAAGCTGTACACAATCGATGTTTCTCCAGATTCGACCAAGTTCGCCACGGGATCAAGAGACTCTAGAGCATCTATTTGGGACATCTTGACTGGAAGACGACTTGTCGGCCCCCTCTACCATGACAACGGGGTGATATCGGTGCGATTCTCACCAGGCGGGGACCGCATCGCTACCACCACATGGGATGTCGAATCCCTCCGAATATATGACGCAAGCAACGGCGATCTTCTCAGAGACATCCCAGTCGCATCAAACGCACGCAATTCCACTGCGTGGTCGGATGATTCCCAATACATCTTTGCCCTATTCTCGGATGTGCTAAGTCAAATTCATGTCGAGTCTGGTTCCTTTCACTCTGTCTGGACAATCCCCGGTGAGACCGAGAGCCTCACTGGGTCCATGTCCTTGTCTAGCAACGGCAAATTCATCGCTTCCTTTGTTGGTAGCTCACTCTCGTTCTGGGATCCTTACACACGTCGACGGCTAGGGCCCGTCTTTAACCATGCTGGTGGAGCTTTGAGGTCGATCTCTGTTTCATCGGATAACAAATACATCGCGACTGGAGGCGAGAACGGAATAATCACAATACGCCATCTGAACACTATCGTCCCTACATCTTATCTCGTCTCCGAAAGTAACGATCAAGAAGACTCGGCCGGGAACAGAGTCGCTGATCTCGAGCGGCAAGTCGAGGCTCTCCGTCGTGCGCTCCAAGCACTCGAGATTCGCGTCGGTGCGTTCCTCGTAACTACTTGCGTCCAACTTGAACGCCAACCACACTACAGACGAGTTGTCGGGGACAACAACGCAGCGTTCAAGCGATGTCGCGCAAGCACGAGTAACTCCCCAACATGTTCCGGATGGCACGTACCGCATCAAAAGCAACACTAGCGATGCGTACCTTACGTGCGCACAAGCTGCACGTGGTCCTATCGTTGGCCAACCACTAGATCCGTCCAATGTTTCTCAAAAAGTTTGTCCTTTGCTGACGACTGTATGTACATTCATCGACCTCTTTGTACAGTGGACTGTTTCTATCGTTGGTGATGGCGCATACAGCATCGTGGGTTGCATGGGCAAGACGGACGCACCATTGAATGTAGTAAATGGCAATCAATTGGTCTGTGCTCCGGGAGGCAAACACACCAGCTGGACGTTTGAACCTAGGGGTGATGCATATGTGTCAGTATCCACTCGCCACTCACAGTTCGTCTTCATATTCTTTCACAGGATCGGCAATGCTGTCAACGTTGCTGCTATCCAACTTGTGCGGCGCAGTCAATCCGTACGCCTGATCGTGTTCAATGAATATGCTTATGGCTGAAATCGAGTCTGCAATCAGGTCTTGCCTGTCCCTCGCAATGTATTTGTTTTTCGTCTATCAGGTGTTGTCCAAAAACTGATGTCCCCGCAACGCAGAACAGTCCAAATCAGCGATGGATTCTAGAACGTGTCCCGATCTGAACGATTCAGAGGATATATCGCGTATGCTAGTATGTACCATGACGATCATCAGCTCTTTCAAATTTCAAAAAATCTGAGAAATCACCGTACTGCAATCGAGTCCGCATGGGTCCATTCGAGCGATTTCATGACACGCGGGAAACCTGGCAGGCCGCAACTCTGTTACTCATGTGCCTTTAGAATCTCTTAGGTCATCTCCTTCTCGTGGAGATTAGTCTGGTGACCAGCCCGCTATGAGGTCGCCGAGGCGGGGCAATCCGTCGAGGTTCATCGGAACACGCCTACCGTAGAGATGATGACGGCTTAGCTGCTTGTGACTATGACACGCGCAGTGGGTGCCTGGAAATGACAACAACAGTGCGTCTCCTCCAACGACAGACGCACCTCGAGCGCTCCAAACAACTTCAGAACCGTGGCGTATGCGTATGCGTGCGCGTTCGATTTAAAGCAAGCAAACGCGGTAGGGCAGTGGATGGCCGTCACAGCCTTTCGAGCCTTGGCCAAAGGGTAGGGCCTCGCGTGTTGGATGCTCCCCGGTCACCGCCAGGTCTCGACACATTCTTTCAAGGGCCGACCTCGAGAGTTGTTGGTGCCGCCCATTCAGGATGTCACGATGCACAGGGAGTCCTAGGGAACATGTTTGCTTGTGGAACGCCCAATACGCTTTCCTGCTGACCGTGCACCATCAAAAGGTGTGAACCAGGTGAAATGATCCTTCAAGTAGGGTGGGTCAATGCCTTCAAATTTCAAGCTTCAGTACCGAAAGAAAAACGCCAAAGTCACAAAAATGGAGGACGAGTCAGGTATTGGCGCATGTGTCGTCCATACGGCTGCGCTCGACGGCTAACAGTACATACCTAGCGGTACGGAATTAATGATATCGGTTGAAATACAAGTGCAGAAGAAATGAACAAAAATATGCATGAGGATGTGAGGTAACATATGTGTTAAGCTTTACGTGTAGGGAACGTTCTTGGAGGGCGGCATACAGATATCAAAGGACTCGAGTCTACGTGGAAGGAAAAAGTGAAAGAAACCAGGGGGCGCATGATGATGTTGCATGTCATGAAACACCCAGCATCCTCAGCGGCAATCCTATGCGACATCCCCACCGTACAACCGCCGACGTGGCGAGTCCCCATCCGTACTCAACCTGACGCCCTCCATCGCGCTTGTAGATCTCAACGACCCGGGTTGTCGCTCTTTGTTAAGCCCGCTTGGATATCCTGTTCCCAACCCACTAGCGCCACTGTTTCGACTGCTGGGCCGCGAGACAGGTACGGAATCGTCTCCCCTGATCACCCCACTAGAAGACCCAGAAGGAGACCCTGATCGACTACTTGCCTTCCGACTATGCCCACTCCCAAGACCCTCCAGCGACGCCAAGAACACCTCGTGCATGTGCTTCAGCTTCTCGTCCACCTCCGCCTCTCGCGTCAACATCGGCCCTATTGAGGTCGCGGATTTCTTCGATCCCCCGTCGCTGGAGCTCATTTCCTCTGAGATATGTCGTGGATGCTCTCCTGCGACTAGTCCCAATCCGAGAACCGCACCAGCTCCGCCGGATCCCAAAGCGCTCGTAGGCCCTGGTCTAGAAGAGGCCGTTTCGAAAGCTTCCGGTGTACCGCGCCGGCCTTGCGTACCTGGGCTTGGCGTAAAACGGGATACCCTGTTAGACAAGACATCGGGTGGAGTAGACAAGGGCTGTCTCGCAGCGGCGGACGCAAGGGGCTTTCGAGCATCGATTTCTTGCACAAACATCGAGATATCGTCATCATCCGAAGGTGCGCCCATGAAGGACGGTGTACTGCCGCCACCTCCAGTGCCACTCCCTCCAGAGCGCTCACCGTCTTTGCGTTCTATGGCTGTCGTGCTTCCTGGGCTTCCGTCAGTCGCGGCCCCTCCAGAGGTGGCGTATCGATGGCCAAAGCTACTCGAGTACCGTTTGCGATGGGGTATGCGTGGAGAGCTATCTTCGCCCTCCGCAGATGTAAGGGAACGACGATCGCCGAGACTCGATGGAGCGAACGGTGGAGAAGGCCTGTTTATGCCTACTGGAGAAGGCGGGATACGCGAGGAATTGGGTGACGTCTGGGTTGGACGTGCTGGAAGACTGGGCAAGGCAACACCGCTGGCAAGGGGGGAAGGTTGACGAAGGGAAGGTGATGGTGAATGAATAGACGGTGAGCCGGAGGAGAGCGTTGAGGACTTGAACGGATGGACTAGATTGATGTTCGGCTTCCGGATAGGCAACGGACCTAGGGAAGGAAGATCCTAAAATGGTAATCAGTGGAGGGCTATACCAAAAACGATAGCGCCTACTAGACTACTCCTTGCTGTAGTGCTGGTACTTTCTCTGCGAATCCTCGCGGCGGCACCGGTGGGAGGTGCACCATCTTCCTTTGACCAGGTAGTACTCCCCTCCGGACGCGAGGAAGTAACAGACAAGGCAGAAGTCGACCCAGCGGTGGCCACGTTACTCGACGTTCGACAAAGCTGCAGCGCTGCACTTCGAGGGCTTTGGCTGCCCGGCAAAGAACTGGTGCGGGAGTGAGCAGGAGGTAATACAAACTGACCAGCGATGGATGAGGGAGGTGACTTTGGAAGGGAAGTACGGAGTGGTAGAGCTGACATGGAGTCGCGTTGCTGGTTCTTTGCCAACGTTGGAGTAAAGTCAGGGCCTTCGTCCAAAGAGAGGAAGCGGGACGAGAGTAAGGATTCGAGTTCATCAAGCTGGAAGTTGGGCGTTGTGAGGTACTTCGCGGTGAGACTCAGGGTGCCCATCGGATGAGGAATCGAGGGGAATGTATGTATCGCGTAAGGAAGGGGGGGTGTATTTGGCGCAGGTGGTACGTCTTACGAAGAGAAGCAGGGTGAATGAATATATGAACGCAAGGCGGACATGAGCACCTCGTGGCTTCTAGGGTTGTAATGACGACACGTGACTTACCAAAATCGAGTACGTCGGCAAGATGGTCTTCCAGAGATTTGATCCGAAGCTGAATGCAGAGATTCCCATTGCGTGGAGTGCTCATCCGACGTCGTAACTTTCTGAAAAGCTTCCAGGAGGGGAGAATGCGAAGAAGACTAAATAGACTGCGAAAGAGGGGTATGCCATGCTTATAGATAGTAGAAGGAGCGACATCGCCTGGCTCGACACTACGCTGTGGAATGGTGTGTGTAGGAGAGAAATTGAGGAGCCAGTTCTCGAGGAGGATGTGTTGGGGTGGAGGATCCATTCGAACACGAGACGAATCAGGGGCGAGGTAAACAAGGACTTGGTTGTTAGTCAATTCAGGAACGGAAAGCAAGACCTGTAGCTCGAATGGCGGGGGGACGGGGGCGCAGGAGACAGCACGATAAATTCTGAGATAGTCTTTGAAGGAGTCGGAGTCGGGCGTCTCGAGATTGAACTAAGGGATGGCTAATGAAACAGCAAGGATGTGCAGAGAACAGGACGAACCCATTTGTCAACCTTTGCCTGAGACCTCGGCTCAGCGGTAGTTCTAGCATTGCTCACGACGAGACAGAGCTTTGTGTAGAACCTGTGAGCGATTTGGTCGGCCTTCTGGATGTCATTGGACATGGCAAAGCTGGGGAGAGATGCAAGCGGTGGTCGATTAGTTGAAGGAAGACGACATTAGAGTAGGAGGATCTACGAGAAGAAAAGGAGCTGAACCGAACATCCGCACGGCACTGCCGTTCAACGAGTTGGTACACCTGAGAAAGACAACCAAAGCCTACAATGATGACATAAGCACCCTAGGAAAGCCTCAACCTTGACGAGTCATCTTGCGCAATTCTGATGAGTAAATGATCACCCCGCGAATCCAGTGGCTTCTAGTCGAATCCCACCGTCGAGACTCCCAGTCGCACTATACGCGCAACGACTAATGATGACAGCTTCTCAGCCACCTTGTTATGCAACGAAGCGTCTTGCTGACTCGATACCGTCAGTTTCTTGTTTCGGCAGGGTGGGTGGCACAATTAGTAGGCTCTGTATTTCTGGTGACCCTCGCAGTTAGGTCTACAACAAACACTGCTGTGCCCGCTGTATTTTAGACATGATAGCCATACACGGAGATGAGTGATCCAGCCATGAATCCCCACCTTCATTTCCAGATTTGAACTTTTGATCATCAAACGTGCAACGAATCGTATCGTTATAATCCCTCAGGCCCGGTCCCGACTGTTCGAGGCCCCATTATCATGTGAATCCTCCTTTCAAGCCTCGCATTCATTGTGACTCCTCGGTATGTTTGCCTTATCGCACTTGAGTTCAGCCCTGTTTCGGACCCTTGTCCGATAGGAATGATATGGAGAAACCGATATGAAACCTTGGCCATCAATATCGGTCACCTGGATCTGCGCCGATGCTATTGAGGCGGCTGCATGGAAATTTCCAGGAGTTGACCGGGGAGCCTTCAAAGGCAACAGCCCTAGTTCCTTCATAATCGGACGTCAATATCGCCCAGAGGTAAAGCCCGCACTGGGCCCAGAATTCTGGCGATACTTTGACACCTTCCGTTTCACTTTGGGGTACTTTCGAAGGCACCGTTTTGCTGTGTTGTGCGCTCGTTTTGCTACAGCAATGATGCTGTGCAAATATATAAACGCCACACCAGTGACAATATTGTTCTTCCTTTTTAGGAATTCGTCGAGTTTGAAGCTATGTCGCCACAGCCGCTGGACGCGCTTACTTGTCGAGTACGTGGCCAACGCCTGCTTTGAATGGTGATGGCTCTATTTTCCCGACATCCGGGACTGGCGGGCCCGAGTCGTACATGTCCAGTTCCGAGGCCGCAAATCGGTCATTTCGGGGTGTGGCATGGCCAACGGAGATTTCTTGCACGTTGCTATCTTTGGTTGTCATGGACTAATCCTACGCGGTCTACGTCTTCCGCTTCGTCGTGAACACTACCGGTCAACCGGTTGGTTCATGCCGGATGCCACACCACTAGGGTGAGCAACGTCGGTGGTTTCCTTGCACCTGCTGGGGTAGGCGGCATGTACAGCATGCCAAGAATTACCGACTCAAACTCATGACGTAGGCCGATCCTAGATATCCATGCTTTTTAAATGGTCGATATCTGCAGGGCAACATATTCCAGGACGACTTCGCTCATGCAATGTCACAACCCATGATCATCCTATATGACGTGCCCTCCAATGTTTCACAGCCATGGGCACCCAATATCTGGAGAGTAAGGTATCAAATCACTGCTTGTTTGCAACTCTTAGCTTGCTCACAATATCATCTCTTTCAGACTGATCCTAAACTACAAACGTCTTCCCTACCGTACCTGCTGGGTCGAATTTCCAGATGTGGAACAAACCCTACGCGCCATCAACGCAGCGCCCACGTCCGTCCGCCCAGATGGCCGGCCCGTTTACACCCTTCCCGCGATTCTCGACCCAACGCGTACCACCTCGTCTGCCATGATTCACCCCGATCCGTCTTCTTCATCCTCGACTGCCTTCTCGCAACCGCCCGTTGTACTTACCCATGCGAACACAATCGCGGAGTACCTCGAGCAGACATATCCTGCGCGGCCGGTCGTTCCGGAGGGTACCCGTGCGCTCCAAGCTCTCTTCGTGCACTACGTCTCCGAGGTCTTCGTACAACCGCTCTTGCCGGTGATGATCCCCCTGAGTCACCAGCGTCTACCCCCACACGTCCAAGCCCACTTCCCAGTCCCCATGCGAAGTGCGACTCCCGGTCCGAGAGATTCTGTAAACACTGTCGGGGGTATGCAACAACGACACTATCACCCTGACGAGGCCACGCGGAGGCGAGAGGCACAGTGGGAAACAGTCCGGGCGCAGTTTACCTTTCTATCCCAGATTCTCTGCAAGAATGCGGGGGACGGCGATGGGGACGGGGTGGTCGTCATGGGCCATGAACTCACATACGCCGACTTTGCGCTCTGCTCGGTCCTGATCTGGATCGAAAAGGTCGCGCCGCACGAGGGATGGGCGAGGGTCCGGGAATGGGATGGCGGACGGTGGTGATGGTTGTGGCAGCGCTGTCAGGCGTACATGGATGTGTTTTGATTAGTAGCATCTGGGAGTCCCGTATTTTCGCGACGAAGGCAAGGAATTCAACAATCAGGTATACCTCTTATCACAAAAGTATAGAGCAGTAACGTTTTACTTGTAAAAATGTATCTGACGAGCTACACCCCGGGTACGAACGACTAAGGTGCGGGAACATATCGTCGTCGGTTGTGCGAGAATATTTGTCAAATATCGAAAGCAAGTAAATAATTAGCACATTGTATTCCTGGATCTGGACGGGGCCAACAACGAACAAACAAACCACGCTCGTTTATATTTCGTGCCACTTTCTGGTTCTTCTTACCTGTCCACATCCATACTGCTTGCCCCTCCATCGTAGCCCAACAGTCCACATCGTTGCAGTAATGTTGACTGTTGGCACTACGATGTTAGGCAGGTCTTTTGTAGGCCATTCCCCGAACTATCCCCCATGTTGACCGCCCACCACAATATTCTTTTTTTTTGTATCCATGAAATCCAGGCGGGTGTGTGGAGAACATCTATTCATTCGACCAACCGACATCGCTGGTGAACTCAGCAGTTGGTCAGAGTGACAAATTGGAGTCTCGGTTGTTCACCGTACCAACATGTCGACATCCAAGAGGCGTAAAATTTCTGGTCTTAGTGGGTTGGAGCTTGAGGTTGTGCTCAAATAACTTTGGTATCCTCTGTGATCGTGGAAGAGGTCTTTCTCTTGTCGAGCGATACTCCGACCGGCTGAACTGACACGTGACGGGTGAAATTAGGGTGGTTTCGCTGAATAACCAATCTCAGAGCCCCTTGCCGTGTTTTGAATGCCTCGCTTCCTCCCTCAGTTGCTTTCGTTTTCAGCTGCTAACAACAGAGCTTTGGACAGGTTTAGTATTGTCCAAAAGGGCATGCTCTACCTCCATCCAGTGGCCAAACTTCGTGATGCAATTGACGCTTCTCGGACTGTTGGCTCTGACAAGCTATGGTCAAACGACAAAATGTATGACCATCTCTCCTTCCTCACCAACTCCTTCACGAATAAGGTTCGTTTTTTCTCCCTCATGTCCAGCAATGTCCTATAGTTAATGGTCAAAGCACAAAATCTCTTCGCGAACGATCATCGACACCTTCTTCTTCAGATCGACTGCCATAGTTCCGTCTTCACAGAAGATGATAGTGATGCTTGAGAACCAAGTTACTGCTATCCAACCGAGGACGTCGCAGCCGGACACAGTCTCAGGGGTAATCGATTATACAGCCATCGTCGCAGACCAGGGTTTCGCACGTGTGTTTTTTGTCTTACTTTGATGCCTGTACGTCGTGTAACACAGTACGCAGAGAACTACGTTCACATTCCTCCAACGATAAGCCAATCCTACGGCAATAAAATGATTGCCTTTGTCGCGGCCGAGGCCAAGGCCGACATGCCCCTCGATGACCATCTTCCTCAACTTCTTCTTCAACTCGTTGCGTGTGCAAAGCATCTGAAGTTGGTCGCATTTTTCTACCGCCCCTCATACCGCTCACGTGTCGTGCGCAGGAAATCGCATATTCGGGGTGCTCTCACTACCGGTTTCGAATGGCACTTTGTCGCAGTCGATCTTGACTCGGACGACAACGGTGCAAAGTACTGGGTCTCCCGGCTGATCCGGTGGAACACCAAGGAAGCCCCGGACTCTACCGAAAACATTATTGAACGAACTTCTGATTCGTCTGATCCCGCTCTCATCGCTGGCATTCTTTCGTCGTGGGTGAGTGTTCTTGGTTAGAGTCTAAGAAAGGTGCTGATATTTAATGTTGTCAGATCCCAAAGAGCTTTACTGAGTTCCATGGCGATGAATGGTTTTTCCTGCAGCCCGGAGGAGGGTGATGATATTGATAATGCTTTGGCAGTGTACGTTGTAGAGAATGAACAGCATCACGTGAGAGGATTTGTGTGGAAGATCTAAAATCTCGCTCGTGTCGAATGGGCATGCGTACCCGCTTTCAAGGGTTGAGTTGATCAACGAATGGCGGATCAAGCTTGATCTTCCAATCATGGACCATGGCCGCTCTCCAATCGAATTAATGCCGCTCGCAAACTTGTAGTCCGTTGTGACGATTGGATTATTTGTTCTTGTTTGATTTCTGGTGTTTTCAAGACGACAGCGACGCGCAAGTGAGGCGACGCGACAGCCCACCACCACCACTGCATGCAGGCACGAAGATGAGGATGGCAGGTGCACACCCACGACGACATAGCGAGACGCGATGACGATGACACACAAGGCGCAGGCGACGCAGTGAATCCACCGTCACGCAAATGGCCCCACTACCACGAGAATGAGGGGGGGCAATGGTTCTGTCGCCACCGAAACGACAACGGCAATAGGGGTGCAACGGCGCACTCACCACCACTGCTAGGGGGCGCAACGACGACGGTGAGGAATGGCGCATCCACCAGCGATGAGAACATTGGGCCCCACGACGCGCCAACCACGACTATGGCGACGGCGACGGCGCAACAGCGAACCGACCACCACAGCGACCACGACGACGACTGCCACGGGGCGAACGGCGCATTCAGCCCCCACTGCGACGGCGAGGAGGGCAAGGGGGTGAAACAACACGCCTAGCCCCCACTACGACGATGAGGGCGAGGAGGCGTAACAGCGCCGCCACCACCACAACGTCGATGACGACAACGAGGCGAATGCCGCGCCTATCCCCACTACAACGACGATGAGAGCAAGGAGGCGAAACAGCGCCACTGCCACCACAACGCCGATGACGACGACAACAGGGCAAGACAGCACGCCCAGCTTCCCTACCGCGACGAACCCCACCACCACGACGTCGGCGACAGCGACGGGCGGGTGCGCTCGATCCCCTATGATGATAGCGAGGGCGTAGTGCACAACAGCCCCGACGACAACGACGAGGACGACATGCTCAGCCCCCTTAGCATAACGCCGACGAGGGTCACAGTGCCGAGGTCGTCTGAGGCAAAATGCCGCGCACCCAGCCCCAGTACGACGACGATGACGAGGGGCGTGGAGGCGCAACAGCGCAACCACCACCACAGCGCCAACGACGTCGATACAGCGAACGGGGCACCTAGCGTCTTACCGGCGACCGAGGTAAAGGAACACTTCGTGACGGTGGTCGCATTGCAAATCATGCAGAGTACATGGATTAATAGAGTACATAAATTCATTTTTACTGCTAGGTAAAGCTCCGAAGAGTCCAAGGCTGTTGGGGGGAAATTATTTCAAATTGACGATTTTGACGTGAGGCTGTGATCTACTAGAATTGCGCAACGGCGCACCACCACTCCGCCGTGACGACAACGGGCAGGCGAATGGAGGAGTTACGGCGTGCCAATGGGGGCGGCACACGACCTACCACCACTGATGAAAACAGTAGCAAGGGCGACGAGGGAGCGCATTACCCAACCTAGATGGTAATGAGTGCAAGGGCATACCGACCCCTCCACCACCATCACTACGAAGGCTGCAGCGGCAAGGGTGCAACACACGCGGCACCACCGCAACCAGGCTGACGGGTGGGCACACGGCACCCCAGCGTTCACCCGCGATCACCCATTGCGCACCCACGTGCAGGCGCATGCTCACGCTCACCCGCGTCCACCCATGCAATGCATGCTCGCGCAGGTGTGTACTCATCTACCACCCACTGCGCTCAACGAGTTCACCCCAGTGTAAGGCCACATGGACTCGCAGGTGCGTGCTCACCATGCTCGCCCGCGGTACGCGCATGACACACAGGGCGTGCCGTCCACCCCCACAGCGAGTGGCGCGTACTGATTCAGATTGTGGCGAGCCTCCAACGCCCTATCAGATTGCGCGTGCGCTCTTTAAGTCGAGTCCACAGCATGACGAGAGGATGTGGTGGCAGCGCAATAGCATGCGTAGCCACCACCCATGAGGACAGCGTGTGCGTCACACCAGACTCACGAGGAGGGGGAAGGGAGTACAGCGAGAGCGTGGGGAGGGGCGTAACAGCGGCAGGAATGGGGCGCCAACTACCACTGCTACCACTCATGAAACAAAAAAGAGAAAACATTCGTTTTCCAACAGTGTCTAGTCTCCGAAGTGTACTGTATACTAGCTGATTTATGTAACTATCGTCCACCTAAATTCAATCTATGCCCCAACAAACCAGGGTCCAGGACGGCCCGGAGGGCTTGATATGACTAATGCTCCGAAGAAGGCGTGCCGATCACGAGATTGAGCGTCGGATCGACGCCGACCCGCGCCGACGCTTCTTCCATAGACAATCGCGCACAGACCAGCTGGATTCCAGATATAAGGCCGGTCCTAGCGCGATTCCTCGCTGTCGTTTCTTCCTTCCATCCCACTCGCTCTCCTCACTCTTTTCTCGTAACCTATCACGAAGGTTGAAGGTTCCAAAGGTGCAGCCTACGCATAGTTGTATAGTTGTAAACTGTGTCGTAACCTGTCACCACCCGGCAGCATGGCCATTAGATTTTTCAGACGCACGCTCACATCACGAGCAAACCCGCTGGCATGGCTACTATTTTCTCACCTTGTTTTGAGTGCCTCACTTCCCCCAGTCGCTTTCGTTTTCAGGTGCTGACGACAAAGCGTTGGAAAGGTTCAGTATCGTCCAAAAGGGCATGCTGTACCTCCATGTCGGAAATTTCTGGCCGCTATGATTAGTCATGAACATGCATTATAAGGCACCCTTTTTCCACAAGCCATGTTAAGGCATTCTCAGGATAATGTTCTCTATTATAAGGCCATTACAAATGCCGTGATATCATTATAATTTGGGTAGAAGTCTTATCTAAGCTGCGTGTCATAATTAGTAAGCTGTGACATGCTCATGCTTTGTAAGGCATCATAATGATTGTGTGATCCTATAATGAATGGTAATGCTGCAAACCCTACGACAATGGTGTGAGGGCGATGACAATGCTTGCATTCGTTCATGTTAATGGCTTCCCATTCATCCATGTATTTGAAAATGAAATGTTGTTCAAATTCGCTCATAATATTAATACAGGCATTGTAAGACACTACTAAGTTGTAATAATGCGTGCACCGTCTGTCAACCTCTGGAACCTGCAATTAAACCATGCATTGACACAACGCTGTGCGAAGTGAGAGTTAGTGCAGTCGTTGGAGGCGGTAACGATCACTTACAACTCTGTGGCTCTGCCCCAACGATAGGCATCACTGACGAGTACAGCGCAAAGTTCATAGAACGACAGTGAGATGGGAACGAAAATGAGCTTATTTCAAAGTAACCTGGCGAATGGCGGCAAAGGTGACTGTGGAATTGTTGAGGGTATTTAAGCAGCATGAACAGGGCAGAGGGGAAGATGAGTGCGGTATTGAGGTGGGCAAGCAAATGCAATGAGAAGGAGAGAGAGAGGAAGAACCAGGGTCTATAATGAACACGAACATAGGGATTCCATAATTAGCTAGTCTCATCGAGGATGATGATGTGGAACGACTCACCCAAGGCACAAACACGGTGATTGCCCAAACGAAGAAATATGAACCCAGAGCTAATAAAGAGAACAAGTTCAGCAGCTTATACAATACGAAGAGAAGTAAATTGACAACACCCAGAAAACCCAATAGAAACGACACGGTTGGTGGTCTGGGCAACCAATGGGGTGAGAATCATAGCAAAAGTAAGGTTCTGATTATTCCAGATGTCAATAACATCTGAAAGACATCTGGTGCATGACACAAGTAGGTGGAATGAAAAGTTGAAGGAGTAGAAAAGACAAAAGTGTGGCATTGAAAGACAGAAGGTTAAATACTATATAATGGCAGGTTCAAATATGGGAATAACAAATAATGTTATACAATTACATAATAATCTTGTATACGCCATTACAAGACTTGATTGCAATGTGTTCAAACATTCAGCCCTCCTTACAGTTTCGGACAGTATGTAGCATATAAATCACATTTTTACGAGAACAAATGTAACTACACTGTGAGAGAACAAAACGAAGAACATAATGTCAAACCAACAAATCGGCCTACATGTCATTTTTTGGCTTTAGTGCGGGAACATGTTGCACGCTTCTTCACCAGGACCTCAGAATCAGCTGGGGGAAAAGTGTCTGGAAGATGGACTGGAACTGGTGTGATAACGCGACATGCTGAGGAGACACAGCGACCCGTTGACAATGGGGCTTGCAGCGGTACAGTGTAAGCCATACAAAATTAATTATACATAAATTGAGACAAACTCACCCGCAGCAGTGGCTGCTTCCGTGCGGCTGCCCGTGCCACTGATACTCATCTGTCCAATAT
>JBBPUG010000344.1:0-26203 GCA_038094535.1 Tubosaeta aff. alveolata
CGAGATACTACTCAGGGAAAGAAGTAAGCCTGAGAGATAAAGGTAAGAGTTATCACCCGAAGGGAATGTTGATAGCCTCAAGAGAAAGTCGTGGTTGACGACGAGAAGAGGAAGAACTAAAGAGAACGATGAGAGAAGGGTTCACAAGAGAAAGAAGAAGAAAAGAATCGTAACACTGCACAGTCACACACACAATTTAAACGAGCTGCTGAATGCCTGCATGATACAATAGAAGTACTTGAGGATTGTTCAAAGAGACATCCAACTGGTCATAAAATGTCATGAAATCATTGACATTTGACACTAAGTGAAACATAGTAGTATGTATTGCAAGTAGTTTGCATCTATGACATAAAACCATTTACAAGTGTGAGTTTAGAAAGTGATGGTGTTAAATTTGTGAATGTGCAAGTAAAGTTGTGCTTAATGAAGGTGGAAGGAGAAGGAAACAGATGGAAATGGGAATGGGAATAGGAATGAGAATGGGAGCCAGAACTAGAACAGGAGCAGAAATGGAAATGATTAAGGAAACAGCAGCAAAATGCTTCTACAAAGCCTATGCCCATGGCCACTATGGCAGGGGGATCAGGCTAGGTGGAGAGTGAGTCTGATGTTGGGAGTCCGTGCATAGTAAGTCATAGTGTTGGTTGTCATAGGTAGAAAGTGTCCTTCCACCCACACACCCTCCAGGTTTCCCTGCTAGCCTCCTAGAGCCTGTCCCAGTCTCCTCTACTCCACCACATGTTTGAGCATCATAGACTGGACATAGAGCAGAGGATTGGCATATAGGAGAAGATGAATGGGTGCTGCTTGGGCCAGCCTCAGGTTGTAACATCAACACATCATTGGCAAACAAAATTCTATACCCAATTGAAGACCATAGTTATGCAATTTGACCTGCTTGCCACTGGATGGTCAGGAAGGACTGCCAAGAAATGCTGCTGAAGAATGCCATTTCAATCATACAGTGATGGCTGACATAAGCATGATAAAATGTTGCAGAAGACGACATACCACTGGGTGCTACCATCAGAAAAATACTATTGTGTTCATGGTTGAGGTCCAAGAGATCTGTGGGACCAGAAAATACACAAGGGATGGTTGATGGCAACTTATCCATAGTATCCAAGCCTGTTGTGTTGGTATCACCCACCATTGAAACAATGGAAGCATCATCCACTGTGGGGGAAACACTGCTAGCTAGAGAAAGATCACTGATGAGCCTTCTTTGTCTCACACCATGTGGCACTCATACAAGAACTCTGGAAAACAAAAGACAAGAAGGAACTATGAAACAAGACCAACCACTCACTCTCCACCCATAGATCACATAATGTAGCAACTTTTGTCCAAGGCATTCATCCTCCCCATGCTGTTTTATCCCTAACTGTTTGGTGGCCCTAAGTTGGGCTCACTTTAACATTTCACTAAAGGGAAGGGGTGGGCCTAGGGTATGTGTTTGTCTGAGGGTGTAGAATAGGCCCATGGTAGAGTAGATATGTGATACTAAATGGAAGGAATGTGCCAAGTGATGGTTTAGACTAATGAGTAGGGCTGGGCCCATGACATATAGGATGTACAATCCCAAATGAAAGGGATGGGTCCAGCATATTCATGAGAGAATCCATGGGCCCATAGGTACATATGGGCCTATGCTATAACACATTCATTGTACTGAATGAATAGGTAGGGCTGAGTGAATCAGCAGGCCAATGGGTAGGTATGGGCCCATGCTATGCTGATTGTGTTGCACCTAATGGAAGGGGTGGGCCAAGGGGATCCATGGGCCAAGCTATAGTGAACTTGTTGTACCAAATAGGTGGGTTGGGCCAAGTGAATCCATGGGCTAATAGGTAGGTATGGGTTCATGTTATACTGATTACCTTGCACCAAAGAGAAGGGGTGGGCCAAGTGAAGCTATATGCCTATGGGTGGGTATGGGCCCAAGTTATATTGAATGCATTATACTGAATGAGTGGGTTGTGCCAAGCAAATCCATTGGCCCATGGGTAGGGATGGGCCCATGCTGTACTGATTACATGACACTGGACAGAAGGGGTGGGCCAAATGAATACAGGTGCTGATGGGTATGTATGGGCCCATGTTATACCAATTACCTTGCACCGAGCGGATGGAATGGGCTGAGTGAATCCCTGCATCTATGGGTAGGTATGGGCCCAAGTTATAGTGAATTTGTTGCCCCAAATGGGTGGGTTGGGCTGAGTGAATCCATAGGCTGATGGGTAAGCATGGGACCAAGCTATATATATGTAGGGTATGCATTGTACCGAATGGGCAGGTAGGGCCAAGAGTGAGTCCATGGGCTGATGGGTAGGCATGGGCCCATGCTATACTAATTACCTTGCACCAAACTAAAGGGGTGGGCTGAGTGAATCCATATGCCAATGGACAGATATGGGCCCCTGCTATGGCGAATGTGTAGTGGGTGGGTTTGGCCGAGCAAATCGATGTGCCTAAGATATAGTGAATGTGTGGTACTGAATGGATGGGTTGGGCCAAGTGAGTCTGTGTGCCAATGGGTAGGCATGGGTCCAAGCTATGGTGAATGTGTTGTACTGAATGGGTGGGTTAGGCCAAGCAAGTCCATGTGCCGATGGGTTGGCATGGGTCCAAGCTATAGTGAATATATTATACCGAATAGGTAGGTTTGGCCAAGCAAGTCCATATGCCAATAGGTAGACATGGGCTCAAGCTATAGTGAATGTATTGTACCAAATGCGTGGGTTGGGCTGAGTGAGTCTGTGTGTCAATGTGTAGGCATAGGCCCAAGCTATAGTGAATGTACTGAATGAGTGGGTAGGGCCTTAGAGTGAGCCCATGTGTGGATGGGTAGGCATGGGCCCAAGCTATAGGAATGCATTGTAGCAAATTGGTGGGTTTGGCTAAGTAAATCTATGGACCCACTGCCAGTTGGTTGGTCCCAATCAGATGTAATTTAGGGACCATGCAGTTCACTCGGTAAATAAAGTGAAGGAGCCACAGTATATTACCTCCAATCAACTGGTTTTTATTAGATTGCCAAAGTTCTCAGTGAAGACCTGGTATATCATCAAAGGAACCATGCAATTAATAAATGCTCTCTAACACTTATAGAATCAGGCCATCCATAGCTACCCATTCTGCAACATGCCCCCTCCCAGCTATGATACTGAAGTCCCTTGTGATTGGGCTTTGGCACAAGTAGACAACATAGCTTAGTACATGATGTTTGCATTTCAGAAGATGTCTGTGATCCATTTGAGACATGAAATGCAATTGGTACTGATACTGAAAATGCCACTGCAAACCATTTGCAAAGCTGATAGACTTGTTGGGATTATTCTCAAGGCTCACAACAATCATTGTATGTATTGTCTATTCACACTGCCTAATCATTCATATGATTCCATTATGGATTCAGAAAAAGTGTATCTCCACAGTATTGACATTATCCAGATTTCTGAACAAATAAAAAGCCTTGATATTGTCAATGAGAGTTCAGATACCATCAACATCAAAGAGAAGGTTCCTTTGAAAGAGCTTACTGAACCTACTGTTGTCCTTGATTGGTCTGGAAATGTCATACTATGGTATCTACCAGAAGAAATGAGCTCTCTGAATCAAGTAAGTTTGTTCAGAAATCTTAGAGAACCATGAATTAATCCAAGAAAGAATATCATGTGGAAAGACTGCATCAAACTTCAAGGAAAGAGCTGGAGGACATTGGCCAATTATTTTCAGCAGGATGCTGAATTGAAGGGGACTATCAACATGTTACCTGCTTGGTTTCAGCAAGGACATGATGTGAGTTTGGAGAATTTTAACCAAACATGCTAACCTCCAATATTTACTAGAGGAAGCACTAATCTCTCAGCAGGGACCTTGTTTACGGTTTGGCTGTTCCCCTGTCTCAAGGCAAGATAATAAAATTCAGATGCATCATTTGATTTACAGCAAAATGTGAGCTGAAAGGCATATGAGTTCATCAATTTGTATGGTATGTGGCCCAAAAAACTGGTGAATGGAATAAAAACAACCAACATGCTGAATGAAAGATGTAAGAGAGTAGCATAGTAGGAGAAGAATGGAAAGCATGCATGGCAGAGGAAAAAAAAAAAAAAGAGGTGCTGCATGAATGCAAGTAAAAGAAGACACAAAAGCATATTGGTACTAGTGGTTCACACAGTCAAAGCTAAAAGGCGCATCATTTGCCTTTACCACTATATCTATGGTGAGTGGAAGTGCTGATCTGCAATCACTTGAAAGGGCTTGTGGGCAGAGTGCTAGGTGGTTGAAGAACATTGATACAGTGAATAATATTGTTGAATATGTGTTGCTTTCCCTTCTTGATATAGTGATGAGCAAATGAGAAGTGTAGCTTGACTGTTGCTGCTCTGAGGACCGATTCATATTGGGATAGAGGGATTAGCTTTCCCATGACATCATAGGCTGGCAGAGGGCAGATGTCATGTGTATGATACAGGTTTTGGAGCAAAGGCTGACACCAGTCAGCAACAGGCCAGTTCTCCATTTTGAATTCCATAGGGAGGTTGTTGGATTTGTTGTTAGTTTGAACATCTAGAATACAGAATTTTCAAGTGTATCAAACAATGAATACAGTGTGTTACATACCTGAAGTTTCTGAATGATTATCCAAGGAACCTTGACCCAGTTCTTCATCCAAGTCATTTGTTTTTGGCTGACGAAAGTAAAGTGAGTATGATCATATTGGACTCTTGTCAAGAATTCCCATCTCAAAGAGTGCATGAGTTACCTTGAACTGCAGCTTGCCTAGATACTCAGTGATTGTGCTCATGACCTCATCATCCTTTTCCAGTGTAGTCAGATTCTGGAGCACAAGGAGGTTTTTGACACATTTAGGAAAATTGATAACAGCAAAGGGAAAGTCATTGCCAATAGGTGCCATCATATGGCAACTTAGTTTGGTGTCCTTGAATAATGCCCTGAAGTTGTTGTTGGAATTATATGAACCATTGGGGATGAGAAAGAAGTCATTTCATGTGAAAAGAAATATACCATAAAGGATGAATTTGAAGTTGGTCCCTTTGCAAATGAGGAGATCTATATTCTTAGCAGTCTGGAATTCAATGGTCAACTTTGTTATGGGCTTCACAAGGGCATTGACAATATCAGGTCAAGTAAAGAACCTGCTGTCTAACATCGTAAAGGCTGTCACACTAGAGAAAAAAGCAAACATCTGGGAAACAATCTCAAGGGTTGTTGGACAAGACATCAACATGCTGTACAGAAATAGCATCATTCTCATATACAGGGAGAGAGCAGGAGAAGTGCAGGAGAGGCAAATTAGCATGCGCAACCTGCCACTACATCTGTGGAGGGTGGAATTTTCTGCCTGTGAAACAAACAGATGTTGGTCCACAGTGTACAAATTCACCATCTGGCAAAAGCATGGTGGGGCAAAGATGTAGTGCTGTCTGTGCCAATAAAAATCAGTGGTTGTGAAATCACATGATATCAAGTGGCTGGTGTTCAGAGTCAATAACAGCATACCCAATGTCTATTGGCACAAATATCCCCCTATGCTTGAACTTTAAGCCATCTTCATCACACAGACAAATGCAAGGGGAAAAGATGCAGGTCCCATTGGAGCTGTGATTGCAACAAAGAGGAAGGGAAAGCAGAAGAGGAAAGAAATAAGCATTGAAGTGGATGTGGACATGAACATGGATATAGAGAGTGAAATAGGAATGGAGGAGTAGCTAGGGTCCATTTGGAGCAGTGTATTTTGTGCATTACTTGAATGGTAGTGGTCAACAATAGTTTCTGCCCAAGTCAGTACAACTTCACCTTCATGGATTGTGTGAGACATGGCATGTAGCAGCATGGAATGCCTTGGGGCCCTTGAGGCAAGAGACCTAGTAAGGAGAAACCAATATCTTCATGGAATTTTGTGGTAGTGCTATAAGGATCTGAATGTAGCAAGAATTGAATGCGGGTGTCACCACATATACTTAGGGTTACACCCCTGCTTTGCCTACAAACTACCAGTATTACTTGCATGTAGCTTAATATCTACATAAGGCCTGCCACCTAGTGTACTACATTTGTTTTTTTTTTCTATTCGGCCTTTTCATCTTTTACAGGCCCAACAAGGCTTTATGAGAGGCTGATTGCACCAAGAATCAGCTCACTACTTTCATGAAGGGGTAAACTACCTTTTCATGAAACACACTGCCATTCTGGATTCAAAATGGGTGAAAAGTGGACAGCTGGCACTGAGAGGATAATAGAAATCACATGCAGTACACAATGTGACCCTTGAATGTGGGCCTTGCATTGAACAAAATTACCTTGTGGAGCAAGGTCTTTCCATATGCCAACTCACCTGCAGATTGTAAATATGAACAAACTAGATCTCATTAGCTAAGCAAGGCATGTCAAAGTATAAACTCTGGACATCTTCAGAGTTCATACAGAGATCAACTCTGGTTGCTTTTTACTCATTTCTCATCTTATCTCTTTCAGACTTACTTATGTCTCTTACAGTATAGTCATACCTCATGTTGATTGCCTGGTGGCACTCTTACTTCCTCTGAACATGCGCTGCTGCACCCTTGACTCTTCAGGGAGGCATCTTACCTTGTACCAATTCCTGACCATGTATAATAAAGACAAGCTTGCCACTCTGTTTGACACCCTCAAAACTTCTGATTTGAAAGTCTTGTGCAATACTGAACGATCCATGTTGGAATTTTTTGCACCAATAAGTTCCAAGAGCATGCTTCACTTCATAGTTGTCAGTATGTAGCTTTTTTAATCCAATTATCTTGCTTAGGTTGTTTCAATTTTAATGGGCTTAAAACCCAAATCAAGAAGGATGTTTTCCATTTCAGTACTATTGTCAATATTGATATCACTCTTCAGATTCTCAGCACAGGAGAGAGATAATCTCACTGAGGTCCTGGATGATACAGGATTGGGTACTAGGCTAACTGGAGGGTCTCGCCTCTCAAAAGTCCTTGGAGAAATAGTGCTTTCCAAGTCATATGCATTATTATCCAAGAACAAATACTTTGGTCAAAGTAAGCATGACCAAGATATGGTTCATATATGCTTACATGACCTACAGAAGTACCAAAAGCAATTGTGTGCCATTCAATCCAAACAAATCATCTGATTGCAATTGCATGCACAAATTTCCTTAAATGACTCCCACACCAGAGTCCTTCCTGTACTGGTGCTCTGAATTCTTTTAGAGCCTGGCAACAGTTGACAGAAAAAGCTATACCCTATGGTCTTCCTAACTCCATAGAGGACACCGTTCCCTCAACTCTACTCCAACCTATCTTTGCTTGCTGTGTCAATGATTGCTAGAATATCAAACCAACATTGTCAGATAATCTATTTGCCAAGGGTGTTGTGAATGCCATGTCAGAGATGTATGGCAATGAAGCTGAGTGTATTTGCAAGGTTACCAAGGTGTTTGCAAAATATGGTGCTTTGTTCAATCTGTCAGATTAAATCTCTGTATCAAATGGACTCCACCCTCATTGTTAACAAGCATTGCTACAACAATCCCAGAAGGGACCCAAAGGGGAGTCTGATGATGGATCCCAAAAGTATATCATAGACTTTTAAAATCTTACATCTCAAGTACAGATTGTTAAGAGCTGAGGATTGAAGAAGCAGACTAGCCACTTGTTGGGTCGATTTAAGGGGCTTCTGGGAGTTAGGACTGATGTCCACAGTGAGTAAGCAAGGTATATTAACAGAGGGATAAGAAGGTACAGACCTGATGTCCACAGTGAGTAACCAAGGAGGGAATCACAGTGGACAACAGGCTCTATGTGCGCTTCAAGTAAATACTAGTAAACAGATCAGCCACAATGCTGAATAAGTATAAGGGTAGGGGCTCTGCAACTGCACAGAGTGATCAACAAGTCAGAATAAGCTAGGGAAAGTTGGATATAGCCATAATGAAGATGGGGAATCGAATGGTGACAACTAGGAAGTGAGAAGCAGTAAGCCATCAATGAACAATATGGCACAGTGTGAAATCACCAAATCTAACACAGATTACTGATAACACCTCATTATCTTTCTCAAGGACTGGACCAACACATTGTCACCATGATTCTCTCTGTATCTATGGTCCCCATAATGAATCAGAAATGGATTAACAAGGCTAAAACCTTTCATATCCAACTTGTATGTATTGCCACTCTCAGGAAAGGAGGATAAGCTCTATCCCTTTTCTCTTATGTAATTAATAATCCTAATGCCATGAATATGAGCACCATTTTCCTGGGCAAGCTTTCCTCAGTTGAGATGTTTGATGGTATGGTCTGGGCACCTTTGTCAAAAGCTTTGTGGCTGGCTATGCTATCTGTCAACAATCCAAGGTTAATACTCATTACAGTCACTCCTTTGACTGTAATATCTTCCTCTTCCACATTTCCCTTCCAAGAAGTTTCTGTCAACCCCATCATCAATCTTTCTCTTTTCCCTGGATTTCATTCTGTTATGATCATGATTGACCACGACCTCATAAAGGGGGTAATTTTCATTCCTTGTAACAAATCTATTGATGTGACTGGAGCAGCCAAGCTGTTCTTCAGCAATGGGTTCAAATGATTCAGACTTTATGACTCTATTATCTCTGATCATGGTCCTCAGTTGACATCCACCCTTGTCATAGAACTTGCCCACCTCCTTCACTATGGCATTTGACTCTCCACCACACATCACTCCCAAACCAACAGCAAAATAGAACAAACAAATCAAGAACTTGTGACCTATCTATAAATCTTTTGTTTAACAACTCTTATTTTTGGTTGGAATTCCTTACTACTGCTTTATTTTACAATAACACTGTCCCTCACAGCTTCACCAAGTTATCTCTGTTCTTTCTCCTACTTGACTATAAATACTACTTCTTTCCTGCCCCTAGCAAAACTTTTATTTCTATCTTATTTGAGAGATTGATTACCCTATTCAAGGCTTGAGAGGAAGCTTTAGCAGCCCATGATTTCACTTGTATGGAAATGGCTTTCCACTCCACACACTAAGCTCCCAAACACTATAGACCCTTTGAAATCTCCCAAGTCATCTCTCCTCTTGTCTATTGACTTAGACTACCACCATTCTAGAAAATCCATGATATATTCCACACATTCTACTTATCATCATGCAAATAGACTGAAGCACATGGTTCTTCCTTTTCCAAACCACCTCCAGAAGTAATAGATGACAAAGAGGAATTTGAAGTGGAGGCTATTCTTTCCTACAAGGGCCAACCCTGGTAGCTATCAGTATCTGACCATATGATAGGGATATTCTCTGGAGCCACATGGAAACCTAAAGAAAACCTCACACATGCTCCTAGGACCCTCTACACATATAAACAATCTCATACCTTTGAAGTTAGAGCTTAAAAGTCCAGTTCAGTTTGGTCTTTTGGCCTACTCTTGAAAGACCAAAACTGATAAAAACTGGTCCTAGATAGTCTTTAGCAGTTCTAGACCAGTTGTAACCTATAGTAAATGATAGCTTTGATTTCTAGCTTTAAATAACCCCCTACTCATGTAATTTAGTCCACTCATTGAAATATGACCATTTGAAATTTCCATACATCTATCTACTTTCTATGAACATTTTATCATTTATACATGTGTTCACTGCCAAAATCCATGTATGCATTAGTTATTTTTTCTTCTAACTTCATTTTTTGAACAAGTGATGAATATTGCATAGCAACTGACTAAGCCTGGTCCTACACAAGACACTACAATGTAGATTTGACATAGTACACTAAGGTGGGGGAAAGATTCCTCCAATTCAAGAGAAAATGCACTTATGCACACCTTACAATTGTGAGGGGTGTGGGGCACCATACATTACCCCAATGTTTCTGTTAAAGAGGTTCTTGGTAGATTGATACCCACTAAAACTTCTAGAGTGGTTACTGTTAGGGAATTAAGGAAGTGGACTAGCCACTTGTTGTGTCAAGCTAGGGGGCTTCTGGGAGCTGGAACTGATGTCCACAGTAATTAACCACAGTATATTAACAGAGGAATTAAGAGATATAGACCTAATTTCCATAGTGAGTAACCAAAAAGGGAACCACAGTGGACCACTGGTTCTATGTGCACTCCAAGTAAATACTGGTAGACAAATCAGCCACAATGCTGAATAAGCATAAGGTAGGAGCTCTACAACTGTAGAGCAATGAACAAGTCAGCATGAGTTGGAGAAAGTTGGATATAGGCACAATAAAGATGGAGAATCAAATGATGATAACTAGGAGGTGAAATGAGAAGCAGTAAGCTACCAATGAACAAAGTGAGTGTGGAATCACCAAATCTAACCATTATCTAGTCAGGGGGTAAGGGCAATGAGATGCTACCCTTGTTGAAGTCAGTTAGTATATTTTCCAAAGTTTCTGTAATTTCAGTGTTGACATGTTGCACAGATGTTTCCAACTCAAACAGAACTGGTCATGGCATAGTTTAGGAAGTTTTGCATAGCATGATGGGTTTTTAGATGTCACAGGTTGTTGTTTCAAATGGTGACATCCTTCTCAAGGTGGGTGGTAGTGGTACTATAGGTTGTGTGTTGTGTTATGTCTAGGTTGATTATCAAGCAGAGTATAACACAAAGGATGAGAACTGAGAGGACTTAATAAGGTGTTGCACTTGCTGTTGTGATGGCTAAGTACACCAAGTTTAAAAGTTAACACATTAAAGATTTCAATGTTTTAAGTCCCCTAAAATATGATTGATAAGGTATTGTGACTATTAAAAGTATTGATAAGTAATTCTGAGGCAATAAAAAATCTAATATTTACATCATATGTAGGATACATATATACCTAATTAAAGCTTTAGTTGGAGCTTTTGCATGCCAGAAAACAAAATAACAAACACTTTCACAGACAAAAAAATGTTTGTAGTAAGCCAATGTTATCAATAAAAAATATTTTAAACACACAGTAATGTTATATAAATATCTTATCTTCTTTGCCAAAGTAATCATTATAAATTTTGATATCTCCAAAAGTGGATGGATGATGGGTGGATATTGGATGGCTAACCAGCAAGCACTGAATGCCCATCAAGTACCCAGATGAGTGTTAGATTTGATGATATTGCACTCATATTGTTCATTGATGGCTTACTGCTTCTCATTTCACTTTCTAGTTGTCACTATTTGATTTCCCATCTTCATTATGCCTATATCCAACTTTTTCCAGCTCATCCTGACATGTTCATTGCTCTGTGCTGTTGCAGAGCCCCTACCCTTATGCTTATCCAGCATTGTGGCTGATCTGTTTACCAGTATTTACTTGAAGTGCACATAGATCCTGTTGTCCACTATGGTTCCCTTCTTGGTTACTCACTATGGACATCAGGTCTGTACCTTCTTATTCCTCTGTTAATATACCTTGCTTACTCATTGTGGACATTAGCTCCCAGAAGCTCCTTGAGTCAACCCAACAAGTGGCTAGTCTGCTTCCTCAATTCTCAGCTCTTAACAGAGAGTTCCAGAAGTGCTAGCAAATAAGCCTTCAGAAGACAATGGGGTTTAAGTGGCTAGGATGACTGCAAGGGTGGTTGGGTCAAGACAAGGGAATGAAGTTTCTGAGAGTTAAGGTCTAGAAGTAAATCCTTGTGCAGTTAGGTTTGCAGGAACCTGGTAATCCTTTTAGACCTATGATTTCTAAGTCTAGAAGAGTTTGGGTGACAACTGGATTTTGTCATCTGAGGGTTGTCCTTTGGAGTGACACAAGGGATGCCCAATATGATCAACAACTGATGGAGGTATGTCCTGCTTTTAGATAGAAGGGACTTAAGGATACACTAAATCTTTTGTCACACTAGAAGTACTCAATGAATTGTTTGACTAAACACTGGAGAGGTGGATGCTAACAAAGAGGTATCATAGCATCTCTTCTAGCTAGCTTGGTGCAAACCAAGGATAATGGACAAGAAACAGACTTAAGAGATGTTGAGCAGAGCATAATGTAGAGGGTGAGGACTGAAGTGACTCACTCAGGTATAGTGGTTACCATTGCACAGGTTGAGCACATGATGGTTAGAGGTTAAAACTCTATTCAAACTCAGACAGCTGAGTTCATATTATATACTACATGATCATATTATCTAATACTATCTAATTAGTTGAACTGGATGTTCAACGCCCCCTCTTGTTCAATAAACAGTTTTTAGATTTGCATGAATGTATATAATAGAACAAATGTTGACATTTAGAAGACGAGTCCCAACTGTGATCTAAGTTGATCAAAATGAACTTATCTGAGGTTCTTGGTGAACATATCTATAGGATTAATGGATTCTTCTATATAGAAGAGTTCAATGGTTCTATTCTCAATCCATTCACATATTGCATGCCATTCAAGCTACATGCTTACTGTATTTCATGTTTAAGTGATAGAGTTAGATGTCATAAATATAGATCCTTGGTTATCACCACAGATAGCAGTAGGGGTCAGCTTGTACCCAAGTTCTCTAAGAAGCTACCTGATCTAAACAACTTGGTGGCTACAATCAGATGGTGCAATGTATTCAGCTTTAGTAGAGCTATGGGAAACATATGATTGCTGCCATAATTAGCCTGTCTGTGTGTGCCTGATATTTTAATTGGATGCGTGATTTAAGTCTGCTTGTGTCTGATTTACCATTATAACTCATACTCATACTACCTATGGGTTATAGTATAGTAGAGTGCCAGCATAGATTGTTGATATACTGCAGTTCATCTGCCCAATTCTGCAGAAGGATACCTAGTTTGTGGGAGATGAGAAAGGTAGTGTTATAGTCCTTAGAGAAGGATATTGCCATGTCACATATTTCTGGATTCAAATGGTGAAATTGTTGTGCAAGCATGGCAAAGTCCTTAATAGTATGTCCTTGTGTAGTGTTAACTTGTAGCCTTACTTGTGAGTTTGGTGGGATAGTGACATGGGTCAGAAAAGCTAGCACTGTTGACAATGGGATTTGAGAAAAAGGTGGGAAAAGTGATGGCAAGCTGACATTCTGCTGAAGATTTGATGTATCCTTAGTGTCACTGTCAACAGTACTCTCCAGAAAATCAGAATATTGAGTTGTTCCAGGGCCTTCATACCACTAAGGGCCATCAGAAACTGCATGATACTCAGTTGGAGATCATATGGAATCTTCTGCAAGGTTAATTTTTATCTCTGCCACATTGAACAATTTCCAGTGTATATTCACCTCTAAGAGCTTCAACACATGAAGAGGACAGTGGCTTCCATTTGAGAAAAAAATGTGTGGATCTGGAGACTTGTTGAGGCCCTATGGATGATGAGGATTTACAATCATACTGGGATGAATGAGCTGTTTTCAGGCATGGCCAATTCTTGTATAGCCAGCCATAGTTCTTGAATTTGACTGCCATGTTTGAACACCTTCATGAGAAGCTTGTGCCATCAAGAAAGGGGCATCCAGTAATTGTGTTGGAGCCATATCTTCATGGGTGCCTTCCTTAATCTGAGCAGTAATTCCTTTGTCTAATGTGGAGATACTCTGAAGTGATACAACCAGAGGCTCAGAAAATTCAGCAAGACTTGGTGCCAATGTTGGTGAACATATGAAACATTGATCCAATGGGGGACATGGTATTTGATGATGTGGGTTACTATCTTGTCCTCATGAAAATCATGGGCCATATGGAACTCTTGTGTGCCATGAATGAATATGTCTTCAAGGATGTCAGTTGAGATGGATTGGATTGGGAAAACCTTGGTTGGCAGTTCTATTGGATGCTTGGGGTAAGCTTGGGTGAAGTTCTATATTCTTCACTATAGTATACTGCAGGGGGAATTATTCTGTTAGAAATTGAAACAGACTTCTAGACAGAGATTAAAGGGCTTACAAGTGAAGTATTTTACCTTTATGATGGCAGTAGTGTGGGCTATATGTTCTCATCAGATCTATATGTAGTATGCTTTGACTAACCAAGGAAATTGGGTCAAGTCTATTGTTCTGAGTGCTTTGACAAAGTGGGGCTGTCTCTGGACCCTTTAGCATACAGGTTGTTGGGGGGAAAGTTGACTCCTAATGTGCTTGTGAAGTCCAACATTGGTCAAAGTTATGTAAAGTCAAGATTAAGGATGTTTGTGTTTGCCACACCAGCATCAGAGTAATGACATAGCACAGCCATGGTATGACCATTTTGTTTTGTGTCATTTTATTTTTTACAAACCCCAATACCACATTCATCCTCAAACACATCCCCATTGACAATTCAGATACCACCCCACAATATGCAGGGCCCTCTGTCTGTCCATACGGCAGATATCTTCTTCCCACTCTCATTCAATGCTGGCACTACCACACCTCTGACACAACTGCATACATTAGCTCCATACCCTCATATGTCTAGATGACCATATGGGCAGTTCCTTAGGGCTAATCATACTTCAAACATGTAGATTATAGGGGTTGCTGATCCTAGTGTAGTAGTGCTGGCTCCCAGTCATGCCAAGTTACCACTTAAACCATTTGCCTGCTAATGTGTTCTCACAATAATTTAACATTGGGGAAAAAGCAAAGAGAAACTTGGTGAAAATATAAATTTTCTCAAAAGTGGCTGCTATGCTTATTAGATTATAAGAATGTATTCAGATGAGGAACTTGCATTTCAAGCATAGCTTTCCCAAATATGCCAACTTATCACTGAAACTATAAACCTAGGTAAACCAAGTACTTTTTTTGTATAGTCTGAATAACACAACAGTTTCATTAATATGAGTATAGCCTATGCTGACTATCATGACTGATTTATATCCAAGGGTCAAGAAATCAAAACAAATTCACTTTGACTAATTCCCACCATATCAGACAATGTTACAGTCTACATATATTGGAACAACAACAATTCCCTTTCAAGAACCTCTCTCAATCTCTTGCCATCACCATTGTGAAGATGTTGGTGGAGAATGCTACACCATACATTGGTGTATGGAACCAGAACCTGGATGCTGCAAGAATGAAACTTGTTGGACATTATGAGTCAACCATTGACTCTGCAGCTGGTGGCAGATTTGAGAACATTCTGGACAGAAGATTTAAGATATGGGGATGTTGGCTGGAGTGTTGGTAAGTAAATCACATTAGATGGCTATTCTTATTGAAGTTTTGTTGTTTAGATTTTTGTTATATTGGGCAGGGGTTTGCCAGTCAAGATGTGTTCTACTGTTGTAGATGAGCCTATTAACCTGCTAGAGGGCTCAAGGACTCAACAAACAACCCTGGAACCTCAAACTCTTTCAGCTTCACTTACAACAGGTTTTTCAACAATAATAGAGCTTCTCACATCTGACTTTGGTGACAATGAATACAAGCTGGTGAGCACCTCAACCTCATTTCAAGAGCTACCCTATGCAGCAGATATCAAATCATCCATTTTGTTTGGATCTGCAACATCTTCATTCACTGGATGGACAATATGGCAGGAAAGAGGTTGGAAGTAAATCATCTGTTTTCCCACTACCAAGTGGAGCAGGTTGGTTTTTCTCCTACTTTCTATTTCCAACACTCATAGCATCCAGTTTGTTACAATGCTATATCTGGCTGCAACTGCCAAATGGAACTCTGGAGTGTGGCAAGCTATTAGGAGGGTCTCCAACCAATCCCTTGCAGCATGTATTTATGCCTACTGGATAAACAAAGGTGTGCAACGCTTATCAGAAGACCAGCATTCTCTTTCTCACTAAAACTCTCTGATGGAACTCAGAGGAAAGATTCCAGAATGGTGTAAGTTGCCCCCAGACACCTTATTCACTGAGGCCACTGGTGGAGACCTGGAAGAAGCCTATGCTTCTAGAGTTGCTTCACACTTGGTTAGACTGGCTTGTGCTTGTGCAAAGTAAACTCAATATGTACATGCATTTGAGTAACTATGCAATGTACACTTCACTTTGTATTCAATATTGTCTTTAAAGTCATCTCAAGCCCTCTAGACTCATTCATGACATCTATTTGTAAGCTGCTTTATCACACAAGCTGTGACACTGTGGAGCACAATTGTGCCTTTTATGTGTACAATCCCAGTATATATGTAGGCATACTGTGCACACTCATGCTAAGTCCTCTTCTACCTGCTGCATGTCTCCCATATGATCATCTTGCCAACCAACACCCTCACATCTCACTTCATTCCTCATATACCCTAACCTTGCACATACCAAGCATGCTATTGGATATCAATCTTTGAGACTCTCAGTTAATATGGATAAGATACAGTGACCCATTATCAAGAGCATGTTAAGCACAATTGCACAATCTGCAGAGAGATGTAACTTCATGCTTTTCTAGAAACAGTCAAAAAAGAATACAGTAATGTTGGAGGATGAACAGATACCTTGGCTCTATGTTATCATAATTGTAGAGCATGTGTCTGATTAACTCTCAGTCTCATGATGTGCTCAGTCATTTGACAGATAATATGCATACACATTGAGACTTGACCTTTATCATGGATGATGGCTAGTTTTGAACTGTCTGAATCTAGGAAAATAAGGGTGTTCATCAGAGCCAGTGTTCAGTATGTGTGATTTGACTTGCCAAGCTAGATAAGTGAATGGGATGGAAGATTGATGCACTTCAGATCCTAAGTACATGAAACTCAGCTATTATAGGTGTATCTACAGCATCAAAAATGTCATTAAATTCCAAGATGACCTCATATATCTGACAGATCATTTCCCCACACAATGTATTACAAGTGGAACATTCTGATGTGCTACAGTAACAGGGATGGATGAGTGACCTGACTGCAGCTCCCCTTGGCTTTATCAGACCTTCTCTTCACCATTCTTCTGCTTTAAAGATTATTTTCCTGTCCAGTCAAAGGAAGTGAGCTTAGTAGGAGGAATGGCCTCCCTAGTAGGTCCAAACATGATGTCTCAGACCTCAATGAGACAGCAAATCCCATTGAACCTCATAAAGACACCTTATTAAATGATCTGCTTCCCCACATCCAGATGGGGTTTTTGCAAACCATCCAGGTGATTGCAGGTAATAGCAGTGAACATGTATGAGCTGCAAACTGTGAAACATTGGGATTGTTACGGGACCATATCCTGGTCTTAGTACAAGAGTGCACATATGCTCTAGACGTCATCAAGAATACGTTAGATGTCCGCAAGGTCATTGCCTTAATGCGTATTCATTTTCAATTCTTCGCATCACATGCTTTGGGTCTGGAAACCATTCCCTTATCTCTCATCTATGACGTCATGCCTCAAGGCATACAATTATGCAAACTGTATGATGTGCTTCATGCTAGTCATGACACATTATGACACATCATGACTCACTTCTTATCTATGACTCATGACTCGTACCATGGTTGACTCATGGTCATCACATGCATTGTTCCTAGTCATATGATCCCTTATTGCTATTGGCTGCCACATCCCTTATCAAGGCTGTGCCTTATCATTACCACCATTCCCCATGCAGCCACATGCTTCTCTTATCCTCTTTACTGTTTCTCTTTATAACTTAACGTCTAGGTTATGTCAAGGGTCACAGCCATGCTGTGCAGTAAGAGCTGACTTGACATTGTGTCTTAAGCCAGACAACGGTCATAAGTGCTGACACACTCGGATCTAGATCTATGCACACTTTCATTTCCATTACAGTCTGTGCATAAGGCTGTGTATGTTTCATCTTTATTATTCTTCCATTCTGCCACACCTCGTGTGTGCCTCATGTTTCTCTTATCTTGGCTGTGTCCACAGCTTTACATGCCTTTACCTTATGTTTCTCATTTCCGTGCTATGCATGGCTATGCATTCTTATCTCTAGGGTTTAGGGTATGCCATATTAGTGACTCATTGGTAGATCCAGTCACAACATGTACATACAGTAGAAGTAGTATATAAAGCCAGAGCAGCTGGGATTTCTCCCCAGTCAAGTTCACTTTGGAGTTCCTCCTTCATTGGTGTGTTCTCTGAGTGATTTCCCTCACTCTTGGCAAAGGTTGCCGCTACGCTGAAGTCTTCACATCTGGACTACGGATGTTGACGTCCACGGTTTCACTCCTTTGAAGTCGTTTCACAAACAAGAACAGAAGATCCCAATCTGGTGTCAAGATTACGAAGACATATTTTCTGAGAAAACCTTTGATACACTCCCTCCACATTGGCCCTATGATCACACCATCGAACTTAAACCCACCTTCATTCCAAAAATTGCCAAGGTCTACTCACTAAATCCTGCTGAGAAAGAGGCCTGTCGCCTCTTTGTTGAAGAACATCTAAAATCTGATCATATTATCCCGTCTAAGTCCCCACAAGCCTCACCTTTCTTCTTTGTACCTAAGAAAGACAGTTTTCTTCGTCTCTGTCAGGACTATCGCTATCTCAATTCATTCACTATCCAAAACATGTACCCCCTTCCTCTCATCTCAGATCTCATCAATGACATGAAGGATTCAATGTTGTTCACTAAGTTCGATATACAATGAGGATACAACAACATTTGAATCTGAGAAGAGGACCAATGGAAAGTGGCATTTATCACTCCACTTGGACTTTTCGAACCCACTGTGATGTTTTTCAGCTTTAACAACACTCCACCCACATTCCAGGCCTTCATGAACCATATCTTTGCTGATATGCTAGTGGAACATTGGTTAAAAATCTACATGGACAATCTTGGTATTCACACGAAGGATGACATCAAACTCCACCATGATTGCACCCGTAGAGTTCTTCAACGTCTCAGAGAACACAGACTCTCCCTCAAAATCTCCAAATGCTCCTTCGACACCCCCCAGATGGAATACCTTGGCATGATCATTGGTCAAGGACGACTCGAAATGGACCCTGTCAAACTCACCGCCATCAAGGACTGGAAACCCCCCACATCAGTCAAAGGAATCCGCAGTTTCCTCAGTTTTGCTAACTTCTATCGGAAGTTCATCCCCAACTTCTCTAACATTGTCGCCCCACTTGTCCTTCTCACGTGTAAAATTGAGCCATGGTCATGGACCTCCCTTCAGGAAACTGCATTCTGCTCCCTTATTGCCCAATTCTGCTCTGTCCTAGTCCTAGCTCTCCCAGATACCTCTCGTCTATTCTCCATCATGACTGACACTTCCCTGATTGCCTCTGGAGCTGTACTCCTCCAGGCTGATGTCAATGGTGACCTCCACCCCTGTGCTTATTTCTCAAAGACCTTCTCCTCTGCCGAATGCAATTACGACATCTACGACTGAGAACTCCTGGCCATCATCCTTGCACTTGAAGAATAGCGACAATATCTTCTAGGAACCTCGCACCCTGTCATGATCATCACCAACTGAAACAACTTCAAACCAGCGAAGACGTAAACTTCAAGAGGTGGCAACCTTTGCCAAGAAAGAGGAAATCACAAGGAGGTTCGAAGGAGAACTCCAAGTGAACTTGACTAGGGAGACGTCCCAGGCAAGCCCTTGGCCTTTATATACTACTCTTACTGTATGTACATGTTGTGACCTAATCTACTGATGAGTCACTAATATGGAATACCCTAAACCCTAGAGATAAGCAGCATAGCCATGCATAGCACAGAAATGAAGAACATGAGTGAAACACATGTAAGGCTGTGGACACAGCCTAGATAAGGAACATGAGGCACACACAAGGTGTGGCAGAATGGAAGAGACGGAAATGAAAGGATGAAACATGTTTGAAGTAAATGAAATGAGTCATAGATCGGATCGGGTATGTGTCAGCACTTAAGGCACAGCCTGGCTGTAACATGTCTCAAGTCAGCACTTACTGCATGGCATGGCTGTGACCCTTGATAAGATCCTGTCATGATAAGATAAAGAAAAAGATGAAAACGTAAAGTGAAAATAATGAGACCATAACACTACCCCCCTTCTATGGGTTGGATTCCAGACAATCCATGGCAGTGGCATAAACTTCAGGATATGGGTTGAAAATACCGAAGTGCTCTATAAAAGCTTCTCAAAGAAAGAGGCGGGGATTACGTTTATGGAAGAGTTCTAAGGTGGCTTGCGCATTAGAAAGGTCCATCTTTGATTGCCAAGTGCAAGCATCTTCATCGTAACCAGCCCAATAGACTAGATACTCCCAACCACGACCTTTGCGGCGGGCATCAACAATATGGTCAACCTCATACTCTTCATCTCGGTCCTCGGTGACTAACACCGGTCTGGATTCAAAAACAGGTTGGCCAAAAAGGCATTCCCTAAATAGTTTTATTTTTGAGACATTAACCACTGGATGAATTTTCATCGTCTGTGGTAACTTCAGTCGAACGGTATTGCTACCAATGAGTTCTTCAATCCTAAATGGACCAAGCCATTTTTCAGACATTTTCTTACTTTGGCGCATCAAGTGCAAATTATCTGTAGCGAGTAAAACTTCATCACCGACTGCGTAAGCAGGGGCGACACTTCGCCATGATGCGGCATTCTTTTTCATTTTATCTTGTGCCAAACCTAAGTTTGCACGTACTTCATCAAACGTCTGTTGAACTTTATCAATGAATACATCTGCTGCAGGGGCTTTAGAACTGCCAGGTTCCATTTCCATTTGCGGCTGGTAAGTCTGGGTAACCTCAAACAGAGTTTTCTTGGTTGCGGACGACTTATGGTTATTATGTGTGAACTGCGCAAGACTGAGCCACTTCTGCCAATCATCTTGGTGATCGCAGCAAAAGATATGTAAATATTGTTGAAGGTCTTGGTTGACCCTCTCTGTCTGCCCATCTGTTTGTGGGTGGTAAGTGGTACTAAGCCACGGTTTTATTCCTGATTGGATACAGAGATCCTTCATTACTTGTGATGCAAATTGGGGTCCTCGATCTGAAACGATCGAACATGGGAGCCCATGATTCGTCCAAACTCTTTCCAAATATAGTTTTGCTGTTCCTATAGCAGAAACTGTTTTATTTGTGGGCATAAACTCAACTTCCTTCGAGAACCTGTCAACTACCACAAGGATAGCATTGAATCCATCTGATTCTGGCAGATCCGTTATGAAATCGGCTGAAACATCTTCCCAAGGCACGTTTGCCAATTCAAGGGGATTCATTAAACCGGCTGGCGGTTTATTTCCAGTTTTCATTTTCTGACATCATGAACAATGTGAAACATAAGTTTTGACTTCTTTGGTCATGTTGTACCAATAATAACTTCTTGTGATCAAGTCGCATGTCTTTTCTTTTCCTGGATGTCCTGCGACAACTGAGTCATGGTGCAACATGATGACCCTTCTCCTCAGATCTTCATCGTTAGGAACAAAGACTTGTCCTTTTCTGTTAACGAACACTCCATCGAAGTTTACTTCTGCCCCTAGGCTTTCAAGGTGTCGTACATCAGATTCCTTTAGCTTCAGGGTGGACACTCATATGTCATCCAGAATTTTATCCCCTTTATCCTCCATTGAGACAACTTGCGTACTTCTAACTTTGTCCGGGGTTATCATCAATTGTGCCTTATTATCTGCATCAATTCCTTCCACATGGTCTTCTCTTCGTGACAATGTGTCTACTTTTGACATAGTGGACCCTGGCTTGTGGACCCACATGAAACTGAAATGTGATAAATATTGCGCCCATCTAGCTTGGCAGTGATTGAGATCTTGCTTCTGCATAAACCATTGCAGGTTAGCGTGGTCATTCCAAATCTCAAACTGCTTCTTTGCACCTTCCAAGTAGTGCCTCTATTGCTCCAATGCCCTTATGACGCTCAACATTTCTTTGTCAAATACTTGGTAATTTCTTTCTGTGTCAGACATGGAATGCAAATAGAATGCAACTGGGTGCCACTTCTGATCTTCTTCTAGTTTTACCGACAGTACAACGCCAGTGGTGTAATCCAAGGCGTCCATTTCCAACCGGAATTCTCTGTCATTATCAGGGAATGCGAGAATCGGTGCTGTCATAAACTTTTGCTTCAGCATATCAAATGTGTGTTGTTCCTTTTCTGTCCAAATGAATGGAACATCTTTTCTTGTTAGATCATTTAGTGGTCTAGCCACAATTGTGTAATCTTTGATAAAATGTCTGTAGAAGTTTGCCAATCCTAGGAAACTTCTAACTCCTCAGAGATTCTTCGGTGTAGGCCAATCAAGAATGGCAGATACTTTATCCTCATCCATCTTGATACCATCTTGGCCAATCGTCATGCCTAAGAATTCCACTTCTTTTTATGAGAAGAAACACTTTTCTGGTTTTACAAACAAATCATTTTCTTCTAACCGTCAGAGAACTTCTTTCACGATCTTGTCGTGCTCCTCTTGGTTTTCTGTGCGTGTGAATATTAAGAGATCATCAGTATAGACCACCACAACATCTTCCATATCGGCGAATATTTCATTCATCATCACTTGGAATGTGGCAGGGGAGTTACAGAGCCCAAAGTACATCACAAGGGGTTCGTAAGCTCTGCAGAAACAGACAAATGCTGCTTTCCATTCATCACCTTCTTTGATGCATACATTGTTGTATCCCCATCTGAGATCCATTTTTGTAAAGAGTTTAGCTCCTTTGAGCTTGTCAACCAGTTGTCCGATCAACAGCAACGGGTAATTATTTTTGACTGTGTGCTCATTCAGATACCTGTAGTCCTGGACCATCTGTTTGCGTCCGTCCTTCTTTGGAACAAAGAATACTGGTACTGTCTGAGGACTTTTACTTGGGCGTATGTACCCTTTTCTTAACTGATCATTAATGAAAGTGGAGACTTCCTCCTGTTCTGTTGGTGATAGTGGGATGAGCCTGCCCTTCTTAGGCTGGAATGTTTCCTTCAGCTCAATTGCGTGATCCCACAGTTTCCGGATTGGCATCCGTTCTGAATCCTTCTTCTGAAACACATTTAGCCATTCATGGTACTGCTTTGGAACAAGTTCTTCCGCAGTTTCCTTTTTCTCTTCAACTTTAGCGGTGGCAGAGCGGACAAGATAAGCGGTCCATGCTTCATCCTGCTCTTCTTTATCACTTTGAACTTTATGAATACTTCTATCCTGGAGCAGTCCACAACTTCTAGGACAACGTGTCATCTGGACTTTTCCGGATTTCCAATCGATTTCGGGGTTATGGTGACATCAGCAAATCATGAAGTACCTGTGCAGTGCTGTACAGGTTGTCACAGGTGTGACAGTGTTACACCAAGGTCCCCTCCTGTGCAACTTAGTCACAGTGTCACCACAGAGTCACAGACCTGTACAAGCTGACGTGTGGCTGTACAGTCTGCCAAACTTGTGGAGCCTGTGATGCCTGTAGTTTACTGTAAGACATCTGTAGCACGATGTCATCGGCTTTTTTTTTTCAGCTCACTGTACTAATTGTATACAAAATCAAATTATATTATATGCGTAGCTACTATATGAAATTGTATGTACATGCGTGTGGCAAGTGGGCGCGTACACCCTCGCCCTCTGTACACCCACTGTGGTTCGAGTGCTTCTGCACTCTCATTTCCATCATTCTCATGGGCACATGGCTGGGTGGTGGTGGTAACTGTGCCGTTGCGCCCCCCTCACTTTTGTCGCCGTGGTGCGCTGTTGCATTCCCTCACCCATGCTGTCGTCGTTGTGGACACGCGGGTAGGGTGGTGGTAGAGACTGCGCCGTTGTGGTGGCGGGTGTGCCATCGTGTGCCCTCACCCATGCTGTTGTCATTGTGGGCAAGCAGATGGGGTGATGGTAGTGGCACCGTTGTGCCACCTTGCCCTTGCTGCCGTCGGCATTATGGTAGCAGGTGCACCATTGCATGCCCTTGTACATGCCGTCGCCGTTGTGGGCATGCAGATGGGGTGGTGGTGGTGGTGACCGCGCCGTTGCGCTGCCTTGCCCTTGTCACCGTTGCTGTAGTGGTAGTGGGTGCTGCGTTGTGTGACCCCACCCATGCCGTTGTCGCTATAGGCGTGTGGTGGGGGTGGTAGTGTGAGCGCCATTGTTGTTGTCGGCGTAGTGGTAGTGGGTGCGCTGTTGCGTACCCTCGTCCTCGCCGACGTCACCAGCATGTGGTGGTGGCGGGAGTAGGCGTGCCGTTGTTGTTGTCGGCACAGTAGAGGTGGGTGCGCCGTTGCATACCCCACGTCCTCACCATCGTTCTCACCGGCATGTGGTAGTGGTAGTGGCGGCGGGTGTGACGTTGCACCATTGCGCTACCTCAGCCTTGGGCCGATGGGGTAGGCGCGCGCCATGTCGTCCTCAGCGCAGTTGTGGTGGTGGTGTGCCGTTGCGTACCCTCGCTGGCATGTAGTGGAGGTAGTGGCCACCCCATTGTTGCTGTCAGTGCAGTGGTGATGGATGTGCAGTTGCGTATCCACATCCTTGCCGTCGTCGTCGAGGGTCATGGGTGCGTGGTGGTGTCAGTGCGTGCGCGGTTGCACCCTCCTCAGCCTCGGCCTGAGGTTGGCACGCCATTGTTGTTGGTGCAGTAGTGACAGCAGGGCGGGTGCACGGCCACACCCCCTCAGCCCCGTCCCCCCCTGATGGGGTATGTGCACAGTGTCGTCATCGGCGCAGTGGTGGTTGGTGTGCTGTTGCATGCCCCCACCCTCGTCATCGTCGTGGTTGCATGGAGATGGTGGCAGGTACGCCGTTGCACCTCCCTGCTTCAGTCTGATGGTAGGCGTGCCATGGTTGTCGGCGCCATGGTGGTGGGTGCACCGTTGCGTGCCCTCGCCCATGCCATCATTGTCGTGGGCGTGTGGATGGGGTGTTGGTGATGGCGACCACGCCATTGCAACGCCCCGCCCTTGTCGCCATCGGCGTCATGGTGGTGGGTTCTGCGTTGCTCGCCCATGCCGTCATCACCGTTGGCACAGTGGTGATGGGTCTGCCATTGTGTACTGACGTCCTTGTCGTCCTCGTCGCCAGTGTGTGGTGATGGTGGGCACGCCATTGTCGTCGGCGCAGTGATAGTGGGTGCGCCATTGTGTACCCTCGTCCTCACCGTCGTCACCTTGGGTCATGGGCGCGTGGTGGTGGCCACAGTCGCCCCTGCCTCCACCTTGGTAGGCGTGGCGCGTCATCGTCGGTGTAGTGGTGGTGGATGCGCCATTGCGTACCCTCGCCTGCCCTGATGGGCATGTGCACTGTGTCGTCATCAGTGCAGTGGTGGTTGGTGCGCCGTTGCGTACCCCTGCCCTCATCGTTGCTGCCGTCGTCATGGAGGCGGGTACGCCATTGCGCCCCCTCCGCTTCGGCCTGATGGAGCGCGCGCCGTTCCATGGCATGCCCCCACCATCCTCATCTTGGGGACATGTGGGGCCACCATGTCGTGTTCATCCTTGCATCTGGTGCGGAAGCGCGTCGTCGTTGCCGTTGTGGTGATAGGCATGGCGTTGCATGCCCACGTCGCTGGCGTCATCGTTGTCATTGCTGTGGGCGATGGTAAGTGATTGCACCGCTACAGTCGTGATGGTGGATGTACCTGTCACGCCTCACCTTCGCCATCGTCAGGTGAGCGTGCCGTTACATTCACCACGTGGCCCTTGCCCCAAAGTCATCGCTGTGGCAGTGACGCTGGTGGCATGCGGTTGTGGTGTCCACATGGCACGAGTACCGCTGCACTGCCCTCATGTCATCCTGCAGCGGTGGTGCTGATGGTGGCAGTATGTGCAAGAGGGAGGGTGCAGGCAGGATGTGTCGGCCCATTTGGAGTGCAGGGGTTGATGGCGCGTGGGATGCGGTGGAGTGTGTAGCCGGGAGGCGATGGCGGGCAGAGTGAAGCCTGTTGGCGGCGAGCAGGTTTTGCGTAGTAAAGATAGTATGTAAGCAAAATAAAACCTAATTACTATCACGTGATCTGCTCATGCAAAAATCTCTAAGTCCAAATCTATTAGGAATCTATTTACTACCTTACATTAGGTTATGTACTGGTACTGTATGTAGTGCTGTTGGACTCTGTAGGGCCCTCGAACTCTGTAGTGCTGTCAGGTTGTGGCGCTGTGACATGTGTGACATCTAGTGACTCTGTGACATAACTGTAGCTACTGTAACTATTCTATTACTGTATTACCTAGTTACTCTGTAGCGCTGTCAAACCCAGTAGTGCTGTCAGCAGGTGGTGCTGTGATGTGATGTCACACCTTGTGATGCTGTGACATCACTGTACCCTACTGTAACTATTCTACAGTTGTATTAGCTATGTATCCTAGTTACCTGTAGCGCTGTCAAACCCAGTAGCGCTGTCAGCGGGTGGCG
>JBBPUG010000345.1:0-26081 GCA_038094535.1 Tubosaeta aff. alveolata
TATGCAGTGGCGCGGCCACCACCTGGACACGGGCAAGGGTGCACTATTACATTCAGTGAGGACGACGGAGCGGGGCACGACGACACATGGTACGCACACCACATTAACGGTCTGCGCACCACCCGCATGACAACGAGGGGGGCATGAACTGCACGACGGCGTACCCACCACTTACCATGACGACGACGAGGGTGGGGGCAGCGCAACGGCGCACTCAACGTCCAGCAGACAACGAGGGGGACGAGGGCAGAGCAGTGGCACGCCCACCAGGACAACCAAGGGGACAGGATGACAGGGACGATGGGGCAGTGCAACAGCACACTTGCCACCTACCAGGTCGACGAGGGGGTTGGGCAGCGTAATGGCATTCCCACTGCCAGCACCGTGACGAAGAGAGGAAAGGACCCTAACGACAGCGAGGGCGGGGGCCGCCCAATGGCGCGCCAAGCGCAATAGCACACCACCACGCGACGACACGAAAGGCGAAGTGGGGGACACCAATGTACCATGACGATGAGGAGGAATAGTGACGACAGTGACTAGTAGGTAACCAGTAGTAATCAAATGTTTACAAGCAAATCTAAGTTGCATTCAAGGTGCACATGTAGTAATTCATAAAAATCACCTTGTCGCATGAGACAATTTAACACTGCTTGGGGTTTGTTGACCACCAATCGCACACTCACGAGGGCCTGTTGAATGCAAATGTGTAAACAAGGTTCCTGCCGAAAAATCGGCCGCATGTCTAGTACCTTATGACGTAAACAACAACCCTAACATACTTTCCAAATTTGGTGATGTCATGGTCCATTTTCAGCTTTCACCTCGCAACCGGTTTTCTGGTCTATGCGATCTTGTGGGTTTTATGTCGCTGGCTTGTCGGCTTCTTGGCGAGGCAATTACATGCGCTCTGTACTCAGTTCCGTTCTTGACCCCGCCGCTGACAAGGCCTTGATGACCCTCACCTCGCCCTTGCCGTCAAAGGCATGCTCTCCCATGCGTCCCATTCGTTTTCCTGCTACCAATGCTCACACGACGGAGTTAGTGTGGCTCGCGACGCGCTCCTCAGCGTCTCCGCGTTTTACATCCCCTCCCTTACTCAGAGCGCCGCTTATTGGAAGTAGACGAGATCTCGCTCGGTGTGCTCATTGTAGAAAACATGGCGACGCTACTGGGACTTTTTGATCCCTTCCGCTGAAGTCCGCCCGACGACCATTAGCAAGGTACCCATACCTCTGTTTGTTTGTGGGATGTCTACCTTTACTTTTTTTTCTCGTAGTACAATACTGCTGGACAACTTGGGTTGATGTCTGGCACGACCGTCGCCCCGATCGGACTGACGTTTATTCCCAGAGATGCATGCGGAGTGTGCTGGTCCAGCGTGTTCCTCGAGGAAGAACCGCGTGTCTGCTATCGCGTATCGCTTGGGGTTCGAGGCCGAGGTACACCTCGCGGCGCGGTACACCCTGCACACGCCCATGTTCGTCCCGTACGTCAAGGAGCTGGAGCACATCCCCGCATCGGTATACCACAAGCTGCTGCAGTACCACCGCAAGTGCTGCGTGGCTGCGTGCTCGCTCACCTCCGACTTTTCGTGGTTCCCCGGATTCGCCTCGCGCTGGGTGTGGTTCCAGTGCGATGATTGCGTGCACCACTCGTTGTCGTGGCCGCTCGCGGACGGAAAGATTTACGAGGTGAATGCGTGGTTCATCGAGTATATGGAGCGTACTCGGGAGGCCCTCAGGGAGCGACCATGTGCCAAGGTGGTCTCTGATCCGTTGCTGATCGTGGAGGCGTTGGAATCCGTCGCTGCCTGCCAGACTTGTCGACCTGCAGCATACCTCGATTTGAGCACATTTATCGGGGAGCACTTCACGGCGGAAGTGGAGAAGACGACAGAAGCGGTGCGTGTTTTTATATGTGGCAACGATGCTGTCCCAGATGGTTGATGTTTTGTCACCAGGTGGAACTGGATATACCCTTGTAGAGGGCGTCAGGGGTAATGGAAATAGGAAAGGAGGGTATAGATGCGCATCGTGTATCACCCACCTGTATTTATTTGCATGTAACAAGTAACTGTATCATCTCTTGGCTCCGGCGGTCGAAGGGCACGTTCCAAGTCAAAGCAAGGGTGTCTGGCTTATTCTTGCGAGACGAGCATATCGGTGTCGAACTCCAAATGCTCGAACTTCGAAATTTGCTTCCTAGTTCACATTAGGGTGGTTTTACCCCCGACACAAGTGCGTACGCCTTCGTTTGCGGAAAGGTCCTAGTCGTGTTCAACACACGCTTCATGCTACTGCATCATAGACTTTCGGACTGGCTGCGGGAACTTTTTCGAGGTGGAGCATGGGAGACCTGGATGTGACGCCAGTCCGGATCAGCAGCAAGAATAAACATATCAGTGTTGCAAATTGCTGGGACACAATCTATACATGATTTCGAACTAACTTCCTTTACATCCCAAGCCGGTAAGGCGGGAATCACAATCGCGAGCCTACTATTGTGGGTACAACCGCTACGTACAGGCTATCAGTGCTAGGCACACTAGAGTGAGTGCAACTTACATCCAACTCCATATTTCTCCAGTGGTTTGTTACCAGTCTAGCCACTTTCTGGCCACTGGTCACTCCTACAGGAACGCCTAGGAAGTAGTTGCGATGAGCGAGTGGCGTGAGCTGTGGCTGAAGTTCAACGCTCCCACCGCAGAGGGCGATGATTGCTTCAACAACGGCCGACGCAAATGCGTAACATGAGGTTGACAAGAGGCGATACTTTGGCATGAAATCATGGACTGCTATGACGATATGCGAGACCTTCATAAGAGTTGGCGCGACGTCGGGGGTCCAAGTAAAATGGCGGACAGTGTTCCCAGGGAGGAGGTTCGGGTCGGCATGATCTAAGACGGTGAAAGAGTCGACGGCGGGACCCCAGAGGCCGAGCCTGGATGGGAGCGTTTGGTTCTGAATTGTACGCGAAATCTTGATCAAAAACGTAGCCTGAGCAGGCTGAGGGGGGCGAACACGGAGGGTGATGTATTCGTGCTGGCATTCAACCAGCGCACTTTCTTTGTAGTGTCGTAGCTCGTCGACGATGTAGGTTCCGTTGGGGTCGAGGCGAGTGAGCTCACGACACCAGGCGGCGGGATCGCGGGAGTTGTGATTGTTGAAGAGAGCCTGCATGGGAGACACGGACTTCTCAGAGATGGCGAGAAAGGATGGGAAAGAGATGGAGAAATACGCGACGTCCATGATGGGATTTTATACTACAGCGCGATGGAATGTGCAGTCATCCACCAAGATACCTCATGACGTAAACAACAACCCTAACGTACTTTCCAAATTTGGTGATGTCATGGTCCATCTTCAGCTTTCACCTCGCAACCGGTTTTCTGGTCTATGCGATCTTGTGGGTTTTATGTCGCTGGCTTGACGGCTTCTTGGCGAGGCAATTACATGTGCTCTGTACTCAGTTCCGTTCTTGACCCCGCCGCTGACAAGGCCTTGATGACCCTCGCCGTCGCCCTTGCCGTCAAAGGCATGCTCTCCTGTGCGTCCCATTCGTTCTCCTGCTACAGATGCTCACACGACGGAGCTAGTGTAGCTCACGACGCGCTCCTCAGCGTCTCCGCGTTTTACATCCCCTCCCTTACTCAGTAAGCGGCGCTACTGGAAATAGACGAGATCTCGCTCGGTGTGCTCATTGTAAAAAACATGGCGACGCTACTGGGACTTTTTTTTCTCGTGGTACAATACTGCTGGACAGCTTGGGTTGATGTCTGGCACGACCGTCGCCCCGATAGGACTGACGTTTATTCCCAGAGATGCATGCGGAGTGTGCTGGTCCAGCGTGTTCCTCGAGGAAGAACCGCGTGTCTGCTATCGCGTATCGCTTGGGGTTCGGGGCCGAGGTACACCTCGCGGTGCGGTACACCCTGCACACGCCCATGTTCGTCCCGTACGTCAAGGAGCTGGAGCACATCCCCGCATCGGTATACCACAAGCTGCTGCAGTACCACCGCAAGTGCAGCGTGGCCGCGTGCTTGCTCACCTCCGACTTTTCGTGGTTCCCCGGGTTTGCGTCGCGCTGGGTCCCGGATACGCTCCATATACTCGGTGAACCGCGCGTTCACCTCGTAAATCTTGCCGTCCACGAGCGGCCACGACGAGTGGTGCACGCAATCGTCGCACTGGATACACGAGCGGCCGTGTGCCAAGGTGGTCTCTGATCCGTTGCTGATCGTGGAAGCGCCGGAATCCGACGCCACCTGCCAGACTTGTCGATCTGCGGCATACGTCGATCTGAGCACGTTCATCGGGGAGCACTTCACGGCAGAAGTGGAGAGGACGACGGAAGCGGTGCGTGTCTTCATATGTGGCGATGTTGTCTCAGATGGCCGATGCTTTCACCAGGTGGAACTGATATACCCTTCTAGAGGGCGTCTGGCACAATGGAAATGGGATAGGAGGGTTTAGACGTGCATCGTGTATCACCCACCTGTATTTCTTTCCATGTAACAAGTGATGTGCTTATTCTTGGGAGACGAGCATATTGGTGCAGAACTCCAATTGCTCGAACTTCGAAATTTGTTTCCTAGCTCACGTTTTGCCCCCGACACAAGTGCGTATGTCCTCATCTGCGGAAAGATCCTAGGTGTGTTCGACACACGCTTCATGCCACTGCATTAGACTCTCGGACTAGCTGCGGGAAGTTTCGAGGCGGAGCATGGGAAACCTGGATCTAACGCCGGCGAGAATGAATTGCTACAAAGTGTTGGGACGCGATCTATACATGTTTTCGAACACCAGCCCATAACTTCCTCTACATCCCAAGCCAGTAAGGTGGGAGTCACAATCGCGAGCCTATGATCATCTGATGAACTGCTAAGTACGGGCTATCAGTGCTGGGCACACTGGAGTGAGTACAACTTACATCTAACATCGCACCTCTGAAGTGACCTGCCACCTGTCCAGCCACTTTCTGTCCACTGACCACTCCTACAGGAATACCTAGGAAGTAGTTGCGCCGAGCAAGTGGCGTGAGCTGTGGCTGAAGTTCAACGCTCCCACCGCAGAGGTTGTTGATTGCTTCAACAACGGCCGACGCAAATGCGTAACACGATGTTGACAAGAGGCGATACTTTGGCATGAAATGATGCACCGTCAGGATGATATACGAGACCTTCCTGAGCGTTGGCGCGACATTGGGGTTCCAGGTGAAATGGCGGGCAGTGCGCCCGGGGACGTTCGGGTTGGCAGGGTTTAAGGCGATGATAGAGTCGTCGGCGGGACCCCAGAGGCCGAGCCTGGATGGGAGCGTTTGATTCTGAATTGTACGCGAAATCTTGATTAAAAACGTAGCCTGAGCAGGCTGAGGGGGGCAAACACGGAGAGTAATGTGCTCATGCTGGCATTCCACCAGCTCTCTTTCCTTGTAGTGTTGAAGCTCGTCGACGGTGTAGGTTCCGTTGGGGTCGAGGCGAGCGACCTCACGGTACCATTCGTCTGGGGTGTGAGAATTGCGGTGATCGCCGAAGAGAGCCTGCGTGTGAGACACGGATTTCTCGGAGATGGCGAGAAAGGAAGGGAAGGAGATGGAGAAATACGCGACGTCCATGATGGGATTTTATACTACAGTGCGATGGAATGTGCAGTCATCCACCAAGATACCTTATGACGTAAACGACAACCCTAATATACTTTCCCAATTTGGTGATGTCTTCCTCGTAGAATGTGATGGTCCCATTTTCAACTTTCACCTCGCAGCCGGTTTTCTGGTCTCAGTTTGATGTCACTTGACGGCTTCTTGGCGAGGCAACTCAACATGCGCTCTGTGCTCAGTTCTATTCTTGACCCCGCCGCCGACAAGGCCTTCCCCCTTGCCATCAAAGGCATGCCCCCTGGTGCATCCCATTCGTTCTCCTGCTACAGATGCTCGCACGACGGAGGTTAGTGTGGCTCGCGACGGTAATCATCGGACACGGCGCGCTCCTCAGCGTCTTCGCGTTTTACATCCGCCACATGTCCTCCCTCACCCAGTAAGCGGCGCTACTGGAAATAGGATCTTTCTCGATGTGTTCGTCGTAGAAAACACGGCGACGCTACTGGGACTTTTCGATTCCTTCCGCTGAAGTCCGTCCGATGACCGTAAGCAAGGTGCCCATATCTCTGTCTGTTTATGGGATGTCTACCTTTACTTTTTTTTCTCGTAGTACAATACTGCTGGACAACTTGGGTTGATGTGTTGCACGACTGTCGCCCGGATCTGACCGGCGTTTGTTGGCGCATATCTCCCAGAGATGCATGCGGAGCGTGCTGGACCAGCCCATGTTCCTCGAGGAAGAACCACTGTGCGTGTTTGCCATCGCGTATCGCTTCGGGTTCGAGGCAGACGCACACCTCGCGGCGCGGTACACTTTGCGCGCGCGCATGTTCGCCCCGTACGTCAAGGAGCTGTAACACATCCCCGCATCGGTATACCACAAGCTGCTGCAGTACCACCGCAAGTGCAACGTGGCAGCGTGTTCGTTCACCTCAGACTTTTGTGGTTCCCAGGGTTTGCGTCGCGCTGGGTGTGGTCCCAGTGTGACGATTGCGTTCATCGTCCGTCATCATGGTCGCTCGCAGACGGCACTGAGGTCTACTAGTGAACGCGTAGTTCAATGAGTGTATGGAGCGCACCAGAGAGGCCCTCAGGGAGCGGCCGTGTGCTAATGATCCGTTGTTGATCGCGGAGGCGTTGGAGTCCGACGTTGCCTGCCAGACTTGCCGACCTACCTCGATTTGAGCACGTTCATCGGGGAGCACGTCACGGTGGAAGTGGAGAAGAAGACAGAAGCGGTGCGTGTCTGGAAATGATGCTGTCTCAGATGGTTGATGTTTTCTCACCGGGTGGAACTTGATATACCCTTCTAGAGGGTGTCGGGCACAATGGAAATGGGAAAGGAGGGTTTAGACGTGCGTCATGCATCACCCACCTATATTTCTTTTCATGTAACAAGTGACCGTATCATCTCTTGGCTCCGGCGGTCGAAGGGCCCGTTCCGAGTCAAAACAGATCTCTCTGCGTGTCTCAGGTACAACGAGCTTATTCTTGCAAGACGAATACATTGGTTGTTTTGGGTCATTCCGACACAAGTACCTACGTCTTCGTCTGCGGAAAGTCTGAGGTGTAGTCATTGTGAATACACTCTTCACATCATTGTATTAAGATTTTGGGCTAGCGACTCTGGGAAGTTTCAGGACGGATGTGGGAAACCTGGCCAGAACACGCTCGAACCGCCATGCATTCTGCCTTATACCTTGAAGAACTCTTGCGTGTCATCTTTAACAACTGCCATTCAAGGCCCCAAGACCTTGTTTTATTAGCTGTAACATGCCGCGCATTCAAGGAACAAGCGTTGAACGTATTGTGGGCAGAATTAACTGATCCAACTGCACTAATACGTTGTCTTCCTTAAGTATGTTGTGCAAAAACCTTGGGATCGGGCGATACAGTAGGGTGTTTGCTTTGTGCGGAAGGGATTAATATCTGATCTATACAGATCTATATATTCAAAAGGCAGCTGACAGAAACTGAGCGGGATGCTGTTAAAAGTTACACCCGTCGTGTCCGCATTCTACATATAAATCTCTCATCCCTTGCGGATTTCTACACGCCATTTACTTCCGATCCATTTTTTCCCAGTATTCGCTCGGTGGGTTTCGACGTCACGGATCAAACTCTTCCTTTGATTCGCCACTTTTCTGCCCCGGCGAATTTGATATATCTCCGCCTTCACCTTCATACATCAAGTATATCATCATATGAAAATTTCTTTGTCTCCCTCGTGTCTGCCTGCCCAAATATAAAGATGGTGGCTATATCCCCTGCGGGACGGACTCTTTCGGCTGGATTCAACCAGGCCATAACCCAACAGGTTCGATGTTGGACGCATCTTGAAGCCTTTGCACTCCCTCAAGTTGCCTTAATGTGCTTGTTCACCTCTCCCGGCTGCCTCGCTTATCCTTGCTTGTATTCAAGCTTAGCCATGCCTTGATGGAGCAGCTCTCGTCCTCAAACACTTTACTTGTCTTTTCTGCCCTACAGCGCTTCGGATTAAGTGTTGATCCAATCCTTCCCGTTTCCAAGTTGTTTATCAACAGCCGATTGCCTGCCGTTACTTCCATAGGGCTCATCCTTCGTAGCACACCTTCTAGACATTTCATCAAGTCTTTCTTAATGACCCTTCCAATTGCCTGCTGTGGCAAATCTGGTATAACCTTGACCATCGTTGATGACCCTTACCTGACATTCATGAACTTGCAACATGTCGTCATTACCCTCGATGTTATTCATCCGTTGAAGGACCTCAATCTCACAGATATACATGTCGATATCAACTGGTTCATAGGCCTGGAGAACAACGACTTACTGGAGCTCGCATCCTCATGTCCACGGCTCTCATTCTTGAGCATCAACATGTCGTTTGGATGGAGATCACTTGGGATCACTCCTGTTGCTCTGGTACAGCTCCTCGTGAAATGTCCGTTGCTGTCCAATGTTTGTGTTGCCGTTGACACACGTGGTCACACTCACCCAGCAGCATCAGCACCAAATAATAATTCAGATTTATACATGGTTTCAAACACTAACTCATAACCTCTACATCCCGAGCCAGTAAGGTGGGAGTCACATTCACAAGCCTATTATTGTCTGATAAAGTGCTAAGTATGGACTATCAGTGCTGGGCACACTAGAATGAGTATGAAGTGACTTGCGTCCAGCTGTGCACTTCTCCAGAAGCCCGCCACCCGTTCAGCCATTTTCTGGCCACTGGCCACTCCTGCAGGCAGAATGTCTAGGAAGTAGTTGCGCTGAGCAAACAACAGGAGATGTGACTGAGGTTCATCATTCCCATTGCAGAGGTCGTTGATTGCATTGGTGATAGCCGACACAAAGGCACAACATGATGTTGATAAGAGGCGATACCTTGGCATGAAATGATGGATGATCAAGATAATATGTGAGACCTTCATAAGAGTCGGTGCAACATCGGGGTTCCAAGTGAGGTGGCAGACGGTGTTCCCAGGGAAATTTGGGTTGGCAGGACCCAAGACGGTGACAAAGTTGTCTGCAGGGCCCCAGAGGCCGAGCCTGGATGGGAGCGTGTGGTTCCGAATTGCACGCGAAATCTTGATTAAAAATGCTGGCTGAGCAGGCTGAGGGGAGCGAACACGGAGGGTAATGTATTCATGCTGGCATTCCGCTTCCTTGTAGTGCAGTACTAGCTCATCGACGATGCAGGTCCTATTGGGGTCGCAGTCAGTGAGCTCGTCGTACCAAGCTCCAGGACTGCGGGGATTGCGATCGTCGAAGAGAGCCTGGATGGGGTTCTCAGAGGGGGAGGGAACGTCCATATGATGGATGGTAAGTTATAACCCCTATGTTATACGACTTCCCAATTTGGTGATGTCTTCATGGGCCTGTACAATCACCACCTTTCCCGGATTTTTTCCCGCTTTCGCTGTCCAACGCATCCGAGTCGGAGACACTTTTTAGCGACACCGCGCAGACGATATGCACCCATTCCAGAGACAAAAGTCTCGTCTCACCTCCGCGAAAACATCTACACTATTCCCAACTTGTTGACCGTCTCGCGCATTTTGGCTTGTCCCGCCCTGGGATGGTCCATTTTCAACGACAACTTTCACCTCGCAACCGGTTTGCTGGTCTACGCTGGCCTCTCAGATCTCGTGAGTTCACCCTCTCCGAGGATCACCCGTGACGACGACTACGTATACCAGCTCGACGGCTTCCTGGCGAGGCGATTCAACATGCACTCTGTGCTCGGTTCCATTCTTGACCCCGCCGCAGACAAGGCCTTGGTGACTACCCTCACCGTCGCCCTTGCCATCAAAGGCATGCTCCCTGGTGTGTCCCATTCGCTCTCCTGCCACCGATGCTCACACGACGTCAGTATGGCTCGCGACGGTCATCATCGGACGCGACGCACTCCTCAGCTTATCCGCGTTTTACATCCGCTACACGTCCCTCCCCCACCCAGTAAGCGGCGTTACTGGAAGCAGTTGAGAACTCGCTCGATGTGTTCCCTCATTGTAGAAAACATGGCGACGCTACTGGGACTTTTCGATTCCTTCTGCTGAAGTCCGTCCGACGACCATTAGCAAGGTACCCGTGCCCCCGCCCGTTTGTGGAATGCCTACTTTTACCTTTTTTTCGCTTAGTACAACACTGCTGCACAACTTGGGTTGATGTGTGGCACGACCATTGCCCCGATCGGTCCGGCGTTTATCGGTGCCTATCTCCCAGAGATGCAGTATGCTTCGCACTTGCCCGACCTGCGTTCACTGATATGTTCTTCTTGCCAGGGTCCTCGTGGCTGTGACCACTGTCTGGAGTGGATTATCCTATGTGTTCTCCAAGGACGCGGTTCGCGTTATCTCAGAGGGCCGAAACCAGCAACACCCACCATCACAATCGTAGACTTTGTGCCAAGATGATGATGATGATACATATTACAAACATGTGCAGGATACAGACGACAGCCCGCGGGCGTACTTGCGCCCACGAGCGACTCATCAAGATACAAACGTCAGCTCTATTCGACGAACGCTCTGCGTCGGCGGACATCCTGTAGGGCGTCTGCGATCGACTGTTTATTGCTGCAGGCTTCTCGCCAGGAATCACTCGCAAACCTGCACCACGTTCAGAAGCTAGAACACAGCACTAGGGAAAGCCTACTTTGCACGGCGAATAAATACGATGCACCAGGCAACGCTCTTGAACCTACGACGCTTTTTCATGACAGCAGGCGGACAAGGTTTCGGGTATCCTATCCGTGATATGCAGGCCAAGATACGGTTATCGCTGGTCGCACACGTGTCAGATCGACCAAACAACAGAACGTGTGCGCAAGGTACCTTGCTTCGAAACTTGACAGCAGTACGAGGAGGTATCGCTTTTGATAGCTGAGATCGTCTCGCAACGTGGATTCCCGGGTGAACTTGGCCTTCAAGTAGTGAATCTGAACAACGAGCCCTCTACATTCTTGTTTGTGTTGTGCCTTCACTTGATCGAGCTGGCCCTCATCGACGCTAAAAAGGTGCTATTTCAATGACGATTCTAAGCAAGGGGGACAATACGCACGTGGGGCAGACGTGTTGCTGTAATCTCTTAGTCCTGGCTTTCTGATGCTCAAGCTGGTCATTGAGCACACGAACTTGTGCCTGAGCCTGTTTCCTCGCCCGTTCCGCCTTGGAAATATCCTCCTTTTGCCGCTCGCGTGACCTGTCTTTTTCAGCCCGCAGCGCCTTGAGATCACGACCAAAGATCTCGGCGTCTTTGCGGACACGCTTCAGTTCTGCCTCGAGTGCAACAATGGTCCTCGCAATGTCCGTCTTCTCGATCGCCATGCGGTTCTTTTCTTGTTCCGTCCGCTGGAGCTCGTCGGCCTGGTTCAATAACGCGTGTTTGAGTTCTTCGATCTCGGCGAGGTGGATATCGAGCTGTTGACGTCGGTCCTCGTGCGATTTCTGCGACACCGCGTATTCGTTGCGAAGTTTGTGGGCACGCTAGAGACATGGTCTGAGCGTTGCGCAAACGACATGCAAGAAGCTCACATCGGAAACCTGGGCATATCGTTGTTGGAGGTCTTTATGGTCTCGCACAAGGATTGAACGTTCTTGTCGCAGTTGCTCGATCGTTGACATATTTTCGCGTACTTTGGTATCCAAGAGGCGCACTTTCTGTTCCGCGTTCGTATTCACTGCAAGGGGCTTAGAAAGAGGTGTGATAAAGGATCGGTTCTAGTACCTCGAAGCTCGTTTTCGAGTTCATGGTTATCCTGTTTGGCCTTTTGCAATTGATCCTTCACGTCGTCCATATCCTAGGGTCGGTGTCAGTGAATAACTTCGAAACAAGCCGTCGTCAGTTACCGTCTCAGTACGCTGTAGCTGTCGAGCGACGTCTCCGAGTTCGCGTTGTAGACGGTCCTGTTCTGTGGACATCTTTCTGAGACGCTTCCGTTCCGCCCGGAGCTCTGCTTCTAGATCAATGATGACCCCTTTCGCATTCTCAGCCTCCTGTACAAGAACCCTCAATCCACGTATGGAACGCGGCAGGCGAAGCACCTACTTCTTGTGTATCCGCCTTTGACTTGCGGCCCTCGCGTTCCGCCTCGATCGCCTTCCTTGCCTCCTGTTTTGCGTTGCGCACTTCAATGTTCATGCGATTTGCAGCGTCCTGGAGAACAGCCTTTTCGCCCAGGAGCTGGCGCTTCTCGTCATACCATCGTTTCTTCATGCTGTCCAGCTGGGCGTGTACGTTTTGAAGTTCGATACGAAGTGCCTCGCTTGACTTGATGAGTGGCGTGGGTGGATCAGCCAAAAGGTTCCCTGCCGAGACGTCCATGGAGAAAGAAAGTGTACTATGTAAAAGCGTTAACAGACACGTTTTGAGGATGTCTGGTACTTGCCTTTCATCTGCTTCGTATGCTCGCTGCAACCTAGAAGGATCGATCTTTATAAAACACTTCTGGCATCGTAGCTTCTCGAGCCGGCGAAGACGCCTTTCTTCCCTCCTCTGTAACCTTGCAATCTCGTTCTCGAGGGTCACGATGTTTGAACGCGCATCTTCGAGGTTCTTAGTAAGCTCCACGACGTCAAGACCTGCTTCCTGCAGTTCGTCTAGCTTCTGGTCAATACTCTCGTTCGCCCGGTCGAGTTCCGTCTGGAGTCGTGCGATCTCTGCTATCAGAGGTGATGTACTAGGATCGCCTGGGGTGGTCGCATTCAACCACGAAAGCTGTCAAAGGTCATCGTCAATCTTAGTCCGACAAGGATTCTCCAACGTACATCTCTAAGCGGGGCTCCAGGCGTCTTGGGCGTTTTGAGACTCATTGACAGGACGTGTCGATGGATTGGGGAAATGCCACTGTTGTTGATACCTCTGTGCGGGGTCATCATCTCCGCATTGCTGATCTTCAGCGTCCTGACCCGTTCCAACAACTCTTCCTTTTCGCGTTCCAACACTTCAATCCTCGTGTCCTTGGCCTTGTCGATAGCTCGTCGTACAGGAGACTGTTGCAGAAGGGCGGACAACCGCGCAATCTCCCTGTTGGCCTCGTCCAGTTCTGCCTCGAGAGCTTCCTCGGTTTCATGATTATTTGGCGACAACGGTGGGCGGGCGATCGCCAGGTCTCGTTGCTTGTCTAACTCGCGTTCCAGACCAATCGATTTAGTCCGCAGGTCGGCCATCCTCTCTTCATCAGATTTCATCTTTTCCTCGGCGGCTTCTAAAGCTTCCTCCATCTGTCGAGCAAGCTCTGTCGCTCTGTCAGCCTCTTTCTCAAGCCTCTCGATCCGTTCGTTGGCGTGTTCTTCTTCTACCTCATACTGATCGACGCGGTCCTGCGCATGTCCGAGCCGTTCCTGAAGGTCTTTGACGCGTTCCGCTGTGCTCTCCTCTAGCTCGGCAATATATGATTTAAGTGATCGCAATTCCTCGGCTGTTTCCTTGTCGCTCTGCGCAGCGCAGCGGTCAAGCTCGACTAATCTGTCAGATTTAATCTGAAGTTCCCCTTCAAGACGATCAAGGTCACTATCGCGCTCATTGAGTTCTCGTTGTAGCTCAGATATTCTTGCCGTCGCCTGCATGACCTCGGTGCCCATCTCATTGACTTGGTTGTGGAAGTCCTCCTCGGAAAGCTTATTCGACAGCTTCTCTTCCTTGAGCTCTCTCCCAAGTCCGTCAGCCTTTCGACGAAGCGTGGCGTTCTCCTCCTCGAGCTCTTTGATTTGTGCTGTAGCCCCCTGGAGATCGCCGCTGAGCGTACTGATCTTGGTGTTGGCCTCCTTCAAGGCACCCCCGAGTTCCTTGCCACTCTCGAGGGCGCTATCGGCTTTGGCAGCACGCTCGAGGGCAAGGTCGCGCTCCATTTCCAAACGGTTTCGAACCTTGTCGGCCTCGCGTTTAATCTTGTTGACTTCTCCGGCAACCTTGGCGTGCTTTCCTTCCGCTTCCTCGGCGTGTTCAATGGCAAGATCGCGTTCCGTTTCCAAACGGCTTCGAACCTTCTCAGTTTCACGTTTAATCCTGCTGATTTCTTTGACGGCCTCAGCGCGCTTTCCTTCCGCTTCCTCGGCGCGTTCAATGGCGAGGTCGCGCTCTGTTTCTAGACGGTTCCGAACCTTCTCCGCATCGCGCGTAATCTTGTTGAGTTCTTCAACGCCTTCGTTGTGCCTTCCCTCCACCTTCTCAGCACGCTCGGTGGCAAGGTCGCGCTCCGCCTTCAAGCGATTCTGCGCATTCTCCGCCTCGTACTTGATTTTGCTGTTTTCCCCAACGGCTTCGGAGAGTTTGCCTTCCGCTTCTATGACCCTCTCTTCCAACTCGCTGATGATCTCCGACACCCCTTGCTCTACCTCTGCCATTCGGACCCGCCATCGCTCCTTGTCTCTGGCCCGTTCATCACGTTCCCTTTCCAGCTCCTTGATCGCCTCATCCTTCCCTGTCGTCATCTGCTCGAGGTCCTCGGTCGTCTTCTGGATGAGAGCTTCCAATTCAAGCCTCTCCTCGGCCCATCCCTCTGCATCCGATTCCTCCTCCACATCACCCAACGCGCTCCCTGCACTTACCCGCCGCCCCCTTCCCACGCTCTCCATACTCAGTCGCGGCCCCTGCTTGACCTCTTCGTACTTTTGCAGTCGTGCAACAAGGTCAATGTTCTCCTCCTGCAGTCGGCGGTTGAGCCCATGCAAGTACGCGTTCAACTTTTGCGCATCAAAACGCCCCATCTTGCCGCGTTCGCCGAGACCGAGTGCAGGGTCGTAAGACGTGTTGGCACGGACGTGGGTGACGAGGTCCTGCGAGGACGTGGTGGAGATGACGGAGGCCCTGTCGCTCGCGTCGTCGAGATTGTCGCCCTCTCCGGCCTCAGATGCGTCCTCGGGAATGTACGTCTGTGCAAGCGGATGTGACATGCGGCCGCGCCTCGGACGAGGGGTTATCCCCGCAAAGGCCTTGTGGAGCGCGCTCGTGGGCGTGGCTTGTCCCTCTTCTGCCATTTCATTCATGACGGGAAGTCCGCTTAACCGTCGGTGGGGGTGGGGTGTGGAAGCAACTTTCATGCGTGGACGTGCGGTTGAGTTGATGACCGATAGCAGAAATGATCTTCTGCGTGTGTGGGGGGTGAGCGGTTCCGGGTCTACCTCGATGTCTTCTTGCGTATAGAGCTCTTGTGGCGGCGGTGGAATGTTAAACCGCGCGCGCGGACGCGGTGCGACTGCAGGGGTCGGCGTAAATGCAGTTGATGGCGCAGGAGAGGAAAATGCTGTCGATGGGGCTATCGGGGAACACGCAGCTTGGATGGTACGATCGGCAGGATAACTTGGATCGGAAGAGGCGGACGAAAACGTAGGTTCCTTGTCTGAGGGGTCTTCTTCAGTGTTCCTCTCGGGTTCACTCTCAAATTGCTCCTCATGACTATGAGGGGATACATCCTGGTCCTCGTCACCCATTCGTGAGGGATCCTCGCCGGGTGGTTGTATAATCCTGCTTGGCAGAAAGGCGCTAGCCGGCGAGCCGCTGGTCGATCGGGGAAGGGGCACGTGGATGCCCGGGGTGGGCGACTCTGGGTCCCTGGGTAACGGAATAGAGTGATTGCTCCGGGGCGTGGAATTAGGCGGAGAAGAAGCTGAGGAAGACGTCGAACGCGAGAGCGAAGGGGTACGTGTGCGGGTAACAGGCCGCCGCAGCACGACATTGCGATACTTGTCAGTGGGCGAAGGCTGAGGTGACATGTTGTATCGATAGTGCACTTTCGAGAGGGAAGAAGACTCACTTTTGGTTCAGAGCGCAGAGAAACCGAGTAGTCGTAGTGCAGGCCTTTCTTTTTGGGAGTAGGCTCATGAGACGGTGGTTCGGGTGATAAGGGAGGGCTGACCCGGTTAACCGGCTCTAGGGCATCCACCAGTGACATTTCTTCGGCCTCGTCACTCTCTGGTGGTGGTAGGTAAGCTTCCGGGACACTGTTGGTACTCTTCTCTGGTGGCTCCTCTAGCCCATTGTTCTCCTCTGGATCATCGAGCAGCGATGTGATAGAGCTTATATCGAAACTTTTCTGACCCACTCGACCAAACGACCTTGATGCCGATGACTTGACTGAAGCAGAACGTGACGCAATTGAAGCGGCGAAGCGAACGGTGCTAGACGTGCTCGACTGTAGACGAATGGCAGTGGCGTTATGGGAAGAGGCGGCCGCTGGCGTTGAATGCACGGGTAGAGGCTCCTCGTCGTCATCCGTGGTTGTTTGATCAGATTCGGTGCCCGGTATGACGGAGTGCTCGATGGTGGGTAACGAAGGCAGCGACGACGGTTCTCTCTCATCCTCGATCCTGCGCCATATTCGTGATGGCGTTTCATACAAGGCCATACTGGACCTTTTATGGCCTATGAGTTTGCTTCAGATACCTTTGAGAGAGAATGCCAACGAGTTTGAGGGCAAGTCGCGTTTCGTTCCTTTCTGTCACGTGACCGCGTTCTGCGATCCAGTACATGGTGACTCTTAATCAGGTGTTGACCTCAATGCATTCGATTTAACGACGGGAGTATCAAGCCCAAGAAACAGATCACGGAATGAACACCATACAAGGACGACATCTCCCTCCAAGTGTCTCTATTGAATCAGTATGCAGTCTGGTTCGATAAGGTTTGATCTCCAAATGAAGCTTGACGCAAGGAAAAGCGAGATCCGGGTATGATGTCAACTTGGGACACATAAAAGCAACCACGTCAGAGAGCCTATTCCTTCGTGTATTCCTTGGCAGAGCCAACCCTATACATGCTGACGTGCAGTGACGAACACGCGCATACGTTCCTGCTGTAGGAACTCGGGGGAGGCCGTGATCATCTCGACGATAAACTTGCCGATGCTGGCCCTTCATATCGTCATGACTACTGTCCGGGAAAACTTGGTGTCGCAAATAGGCTGGGGACCAGCTTCCGTAAAATATAGTTCATTTCGGTTGCGGGGAGCATGACGGGTAGCCCGTACATTCGCAGTAGCGCGAACACGAAGAGGGGAGATGCTAGAGACCCAGGAATGAAGGTCTAATCGTGTCCGACCGAATTGGGACGATGACTGACGGTAACTTCCGAGAATGGTTCTTTGTAAATGCCGCGTATAGCTTGGGTCAGATTTTTGTTCTCTTGACAAGCTTGCGGGGTCTCAAGGTACGCCGTTACACGGACTTTTTGTTCCTTCTCTAGACGATAGCCGAGCGCAGCTAGTAGAACTTTTTCCCACAATGCATTCCTCCGTTATTGGCACATAACACCCACCGCACCTCTCACACCGCATTATGCATGACTTGGACGCCATGTACTGTCTGCTCTAACTCGCTAAGCGACCTGCAGGACTCGGTCCGTGTCCGACTCGCATAACTGCCAAATACGGGTTAATTCAGTTCTCAGCGGGTTTTGTGTGGTGCTTCGCTTGTGCCGATCAGCACGATCACGCCACTCCGTGTATGGATTCCAGTGTTCTCATTGGTTGATAGGCATCGAAGCAAGACGAATGTACCCAAATGGAGACCGATACGGTGACTTTCGCGCACTTCTGGTTTCCTGATACGCCACCGACCAGAGTGCCAATGGGCCAAGTACTGGAAAGTCGTTAAGCGTTAACGTTACTCGCCTTGCATATGCCATGTTGTCATTAATCAGCGCTCAGCGCCCGTCTAGGTTCCGAGCAAGCCTCCTTATAAAAATATCGGTGTGGTTGAGGAGGAATTCGCCCAACGACATCAGATCTCCATGATTTTCCAGCAATTGGAGACCTTTTCAAGTGTTGCGTACGGCGTCGCAGCCACTGTCGTTGCCATTGCTGTCATTTCTAGGCTGTCAAGCAGTCACAAGGTGAGTGGAAACCACAATATCGACTACCGTGACCACTGAATTTTGACTCACTAGCTTGACGCAATCCCGACGGTCGGTGCCCGCAGCTGGCCAAACTCTTGGTTGGATGGTTTCAAGCGCCTGGCCAACGCCGAGGATGTAATACAAGAAGGGTATACCAAGGTGTCTTTACTCCTGTTATACCAATTTTCTTCTGCTGACGACCGACAGCACCCATCTGCGGCATTTAAGTATGTCGAGCAACTCTACTGGATGGTCGTCGTAAGCAGTCGCGAACAGATAGAAGAACTGCGCAGCGCACCCGAAGAAGTGTTTTCTTTATCGGCAGCCACGGAGGAGGTTAGGAATTATTCACCTTACTTAGTCGCACTAAACGTCGATGGCAGCGGTTTAATATTAGGCATACGCTGGGTTCAGACGTCGAGGAATCCTTTCGTCATGTCCCGCTCGTTCGCACGCACCTGAACCGAAATCTTGGAGCCTTGTTCTCTGAGATGAGGGATGAAATCGTGACGGCGTTTGATGACATTTTGGATCTCAAAGGAAATGGTCAGCATCTGCCTTTACAAGGGTCACTGTGTGTTGAGGTTACATACAGAGTGGAAGAGCGTATTGGCCTTGGATACCTCACGACAGCTCGTCTGCAGGGCAACCAACAGGTTATTCGTCGGCCTTCCATTATGTGTGTACTGATCTCCCCCTTTTCTCTCTTCTTTTCCTAAACCAGTCGCAATAGGCCGTGACCCCGATTGGGTCGATCTCAACATTCAATACACGCTCGACGCTTTCACCGCAGGCGTTTTCATAGGGCTGTTCCCAACGTTTTTGAAACCGTGAGTTAGCGCAGGTGCCTCTCTAGAAACTGATTCCAAACAACGAATAGTCTGGCCACTTATATCTTGGCAGGTGCCGCTCGCCGAGGCAGAGCACGTGCCCTGAAGCATCTCGGCCCCATAATCAAAGAACGACTGAGGAACATTGACATGTACGGGAAGGACTGGGATGGAAAACCTGTATGTTGATCTCATTCCCTTGCTTGGTGCTCACTACTACATACTTGACAGAATGACCTCATATCATGGTTCATGGAGGAAACAAAACGTCCGCAATTGACGACCAAGTCCTTGGCAAACTGCGTGCTGTCTGCAAATATCGCTGGAATTCATGTGAGTAAATCGTTATCTATTCGTATTTCGTCTTTATTGATGTGTGACAGACATCCTCCAATGTAGGTCATTAATGCCGAGGTATGAGAGCCTTAACACACGTGTTTTAGAGCTTCCATAACGCACTCTGTTACCTTGCGGCGAACCCTCAGTATATCCAACCACTTCGCGAGGAAATCGAATCAATCGTTAAAACTGAGGGTTGGTCGAAAGAGTCAGTTGGCAAGATGCACAAGGTAGACAGTGTCCTGAAGGAATGTTTACGTTTCCAAGGAGTGAACGCTCGTAAGTGACTCGTTACCTGTCGAACGTGGGCGTTTTGACCACTTGACTTGTCAGTGACCGTGATGCGCAGAGCCTTGAAGAATTACACGTTCTCGGATGGTACTTTTATTCCAAAAGGGACGATGATCAGTGCTGCCACACACGCCGTGCACCGCGACAACAAGTATTATGAAAATGCAAATGAGATCGATCCCTTCCGATTTGCTGACATGCGTGGAACGCACAAAGATATCCAGTGTCAGTGGGTCTCTACGGGGACCGAGTACCTACCCTTTGGACACGGCAAGCACGCATGGTACGGGATGCCTTTAACCTTGTTTTTCGCTGCAACACTAAATGATGTATTAATGTTAGTCCCGGACGTTTCCTTGCTGCAAGCGAGCTGAAAACTGCCTTGGCGCACGTCATCGTGACATATGACATCAAGTTGGATGGCGATGGACCGTACTTGCAGAATCCCAACGCAAGAGTGCTGTTCAGAAAGAGGATTAATTGAGATGCTTACTGGTCTTGCATTAGAGTAATGGTTCGTGGATATGTCTGGGATGGGATAGGTAATTCACTGTGGTGCTGGGGCAAGCCAACTATGATCCATTTCGCTTTGTTGCCGTACTCCGAGTGGCCCATACCAAACAGTATGTAACGCCGAACGGTACCGTCAACCATCAAGCTTTCAAGCACGTCTCGTCTCGTTTGCTTTCCAGGGACTTCACTTACGATCTCGAAGGTCAGGGACGTTGATTGCAGAGTGAGTGTACCAGAAAAGGATCCCAGAAGTGCATAGAATGAGTGCCATACACGGTACAAGGTAATACAAAATGGTCCACCAATGTTCTCTATAAATAAACAGACATACATGAACTAGACATCCTCCTCCAAGTGTCTCTAATGTGTGTCGTACATGGTCAAAATACAGTTCGAATCAACCGACTGGTTCAATAAGGTTTGATCTCCAGATGGATCTGATGCATGAAACAGCGCAATGAGTATGATGTCAAATTGGGGCACATAAAGGCACCCACGTCAGAGATAATCTCGTTTATTGGAACAGCCAGTTCCTTCGCGTACTCCTCCATCTTCCTCGGCGCCCTGTCCCGACAATTCTGGCAGCTGCCAGCCCGTCTCACCATACTCTCGATCCACTCTGGGTTCATCAACGTTTCTGCACAGGGCCGTACGCGTAGTGCATCAATAACACTATCTTGATAACTCTTGAGAGAGAGACGTGGCAGCCCGTTCTTCCTACAGAACTTGCAGTCGAGCGGCGGCAGCGGGAACAAGGACCAGAGCCGAACGAGCTGAGACATGGCTTGCCCGCAGCTCGCATGGTACTTGACCAACCGCTGGTAATCCGAGCCAGATATAAAGTCTAGCTCGGCGACCGACGCAGCTTCCCAGACCGCGAAACGCAGCATGTACCGCGCTGCGATATTCGTCTCCGCCTCCGCCCTATATCGACATGCGATAGCGAACACGCGCATGGGTTCCCGCTCAAGAAATTCGGGGGCCGTGATCAACTTGACGATAAATTTACCGACGCCCTTCATATCGTACTTGTCCGCAGCGTCGAGAACCGACATGACTATGTCTAGGTTTTCCAACACGGGAAGCTGGGTATCGTAGATGGGGGAACAGAAACTGAGCAGCTTCTGCAAAACATAGCTCTTTTCGGTTACAGGTATGACGGGGAGCCCATACTTTGTCTGATCCGCAGTCATGTCAAGGGGACAAGGTTGAGGCAACGCGAACATGTTGGCAAAGAAGGGGGATGCCAGAGATAAGAGAAGCTTGTAGAAGCGGAAATCGACATTGTCTGAAGTTCGAAGAATCACGTCTGCGTTGGGCCGGTTGAAGGGCGCTGGAGCGTCGACAGGCTCCAGACTCTCGGGCTGGTGCTCGAACTTGCTGGTGAGGTCTTGCATCAGAGTGATGAGCCCGTGGATATGTCTGGGATGGGAAACAGAAAGTTGGGCCATGAATGGGAGAACAAGGGTATTTCAATCCTGTGTCACAGTGCTACATGTGCTGGTTTATACCGAACAGGGGTTAGCAACGCCGCAGACACCGGCAATTGATGAAACACAGCTCGTCAGCTCACTACCATCAATAATGGGATTACCCACACAGCCGAATCCTGGGTACATTCATATCTAATCTCGCACTGGTTCACGTACACCCTACACCTGTACGTCCTGTCTTCCATGTCCACGTGCGTCTAGTGAGCGGACACCTACTGGCTACACAAACTCTTCCATACTTTCCATGGGAGAAACCATTCACCGTGGGTGCATTCCTCAGGCAAAAGCCTCATGCCCCATTCCGGCGATCACTCTACGAAGGAATCCGGGAGTCTCATCGCGGTCCAATTACTTGCCAGTCGTCTCCATATGCAAGAAGTCTCCTGTGCCACACAGAGCGCAGCACTTGCATGCGTGCGCCGCATGTATCACAAAGTTGCTGAGCGTCCCCTCGTTGTGTCCACTGCTTAGAGTACCAAGACACTGCCCTGATGTTTCGCCGTCATCTTGGCTGAAGTACTTCATGTCTTTCAGATTCACAGGTGGCGAAAGAAGTACATCAGTGTGGCCGATGCCTCTGGGATCTGATTTGTGACGGAAAAGGTAGGCGATTCGTTCTCCCTCGATTGTAGTGCAGTGGCAGAAGCTCAGACAAATTAGCACCTGCAAAATAATCGTGCACGAAATGACATGTCTTCCACTCGTACGAATTCCCATGAGTGTGTGACCTTGACTGAGTCACAGCATGAGGATGTTCAATGGATGTTACATTTCAAGACTAACGTACAGAAGATACGATCATTACATCTAACAAACATACAGGCGCATTAAATATGAATGGCGATCATTCCTCGTCTTCATCCTCGCTCTTGAAGACGATCCTCTGTGTCTGGCTGCTTGGACCAACGCCAGAATGTCGCTGTATTCGTGGTCTCTTGACGAGTAGGATTTCTTTATCGTCCTTGTGGTGCTGCACATCGTACGACAAGCGAGATTTGGGCAGGGGACGTTTTGGTCTGGTCAGGTTCGGCTTCACATCTTGGAGAGACACCGGATGTTCCTCTTCCTTTGGGAGAATCTCTTGGGGGTCTTGGCTATAGCTAGCTGTACTGTACTCATCGCTACGAAAGCGTGGTGTTGGTTTGAGCGCAAACTTGGTGTCAAGTGCTTACCGTGTAACCTGTCTATATCTCCTTTTTAAAGATTGATATTTTTTCTGTAATTCATCTGCTTCCTGCCGTGCCTCTTCCTCTCGTCGGAGAATGACACGCCTATCCGATTCCATATTCTTCAGCCTATCCCTGTAATCCGCGTAGTGTTGGCGAAGCTGATCATTTTCCTTGACCAAGGCATCCACGCGTTGGCTCAAAAGATTCATCTCGCCGGTCAGCCCGGTGACGGAGGGAATGTCCATGTATAGTTTGCGAACCGATGGCAGGATGAAATCATGATACTTTTGAGGAACGAACGTAAAGTCGGGGGTCGCTAGAAGAGAATCAGTTGTATTCGTAGTGTGATGGGGTAGATAAGGACCTATGTGGAATGACTTGCGACACGTTGGACACGTAGATCTGAGCGCGTCTGCGCCAGCGCTGATGTGAGCCCGCAGACACCGTTCGCAATGAATATGACCTATTAAAAGAGGTCCGTGTGAGCAATAATCACATACGCTGGTCTTCGAAACGGACCACACGGGACAGAAACTGGTCCACGCAACGCGTCAAGGCAGATGCCACAGTCGGCCATGTTGGAGGAAGTTGGTAGCGGCGGACTTGATATATGGCCCTCACGTGATCGCGTATGCCGCAAACAAATACAAATATGGACCCCCCGCACAAGGTTAATTGCAACTACTCCGAGTTACTCTACCCGCACTTTGGCGGCCCGGTTTTTTTTTTCTTGCTAGGGTTCATAGACTGACCATCACGATCGTTACTTTTGAATGTCAAGTCCGGTCAGCTCACCTTTCACTCCTCCTCGTCCATTATCTAGGTCTTCGTCGCGCGGTTCTGTGCGTTCTGTACGTGCGCCAAGTCCCTCACATTCTCTCAACGACCCAGGTATTTCTCAACATCGCTCATTGTGAACTGTTTGTCACTCCCACTCTACCTGGTTCGTTCTTTTCCATGCAGTGGCTGTTCGGAATCAGATGTCGACCTTGAAGCATTCTATTCGACAGCAACAGGCTCAGTTACACAACCTAGAGAATATTGTTCTACGTGGCCCGCGTCCTCTTCCCCCTGGCTTTATGGCGTCCTCAAACCATGTATCTCATCTTTCGGACGATATCCTCGACATCAGCTCTCCTCCCTCCTCTTATAATGGCAACTTTACAACTCCAAAAGCGAGGCGTAGATCCAGCTTCGACGTGTTGCAAGGACTGGCTGGTCGCGACTCCAACCTCCCACTTCCTCGCCGTGAGAGCGTTAATCCAAGCTTCAAGGCAGGAGGAATTCCGGAGGGCATCCCAATGGACTTTGGGGGTCTCTCGACCACCAGAGATCCCATCAAGCGCATTTCTAGCCCCACACGTACTCTCAGCCGTATGTCATTACCAGTCAAAGGCTAGAAGTCTTTCACTGACCGAAGATTCAATCGCATTAATGAATGTTATTTCACTAGGCATACCTGTTGCGGCAGTAGGTCAGTCCCTTATCTACCGAGCATATCATTTCCGCCCTTAATGACATCCAAATTTGTTGTACGTAGGTAATGCTCGTGCACTAGCCGACGACGGTCTAACCCCGAATGTAATCCGTCACTCCCCCCAAACGCCTCCCCCCGTTACGCCAATAGATTCGGGCCTTGCCAACAATTCTATGAACCTAAATTCTACGCCTTCTCTCCAAGCTCCAGCATCACCTAACCGTCGCTTCTCGCTTACCCCAGGAGGGACCTCGAAGGTCTTGGCTGACCTTCAGACGGGTGTTACCAATGCAAGGAATGCACTCGAGAACACGAGGGCGCAGCTTCGCCTTTCCCAACGTACAGTCGCGCAACTGACACGTCAAACGGAAGACTTGAAAGAAGGACGCGAACGTCTTCGGTTGGAGAATGAAGGTCTGAACAATGTCGTCGCGCGCAAAGAACGCTTACTTCAAGAGGTATATCTTCAATATTCATTGCGTTGTAGTGCTGATTCGTTCTGGAGGTCCTCGAGAGAGCACGCAAGGCAGAGGCCGAAGCCGCTACTCTGAAATCCCAGCTTAAGACAGAAACGACTACTTCGAAACGGTCGCTACGGGAGATGGAAGCAGCCCTTGCGGAATCAACCACGCTATCTCAAAAGTCCGAACGAGAGTACATCACGTTGCGCGACAGCATCAAGAGTATGACGGACAGCTGGAAGCACGAGACAGACCGACTCAAAGATGAGATGAGGAAACGAGAGGACAAAGTGAAAAAAGAGGCAGAAACCATTGGGAAAAGGTACAAACAACTCGCTGAGGAGATGAAAGCAATCCAACAGGGTCAAACGAAAGTGAAAGATCTTCGGGACGAGGATTCTAAACTTCGGAAGGAGATCGAGGACGAGTTTCGACAAATAATCGAGCGACTCAAAGTGGAACTACAGGAACAGACTAACCGCAGTGACCAAGCCATAGAAACTTCAACGTAAGCGCCAGATCAGACTTTTCATTAAAGTGATTCCTCATTACTCCTGACTAGAACTCTTGCTTCTGAACTTGCACGGCTGCGCCGACTTATTCAATCCGGTGCCGGATCACCACCATCCCGCAGCGATTTCGAAGATACGGGTTCGTAAACTTTACCTTCTTTCTCCCTTTGGATGGTAGCTATTTTTCGACTTTCCTGTTCGTGGACGGTTGTCAATTCATGTATCTGATACACTCGTTTACTTACGCATATCGCGCTTTCGTGTTCCATACCCACACTATCTGCTAATTATTTAACAATCATATTTTCATGTTTAGCCGGAGTCCCTTATAGACGGGGTTGAGCATGTGCCGAAGAGTTCAATCACCTGCCGGAGATGAAATCAACACGTCGGCAATCCGGAGTAGCGCTCTTAGCCGGCTATATAAGTAACGTTAATGAGCACTTTAGCTGGAACCTCTCCTCCCCTCCAGCCATTCAACATCATGACTACGATTACAACCCCCGTAACGGAGATGTTTGGGATCAAACATCCCATCCTGCTCGCTGGTGCGTAACGTCATATGGCACTCGCGTGACTGACGGTTGAACTCGGACTAGGCATGAATGTAGCTGCCGGCCCAGAACTCGCAGCAGCCGTCACGAATGCCGGTGGATTGGGCGTCATCGGCGGTCATGGCTACACCCCAAAGGTACTAAGGCAACAGGTGCGCGCGAACGTGCAAGCCCAGGGACGCGTACTGACCTAAACCCAGATCAAAGTTATCAAGGCAGACTTGAAGGACCCCAACGCTCCCTTCGGTGTCGACCTCCTCATCCCACAAGTTGGCGGAAATGCGCGCAAGACGAATGTATGTCGTACCGTTCTCTCTCGGTGTGCTGTTGACTTGGGGGTTACCAGTATGACTATCAAAAAGGGCAACTCAATGAACTCCTCGATGTCATTATCGAGGAAAAGACTGCCCTGTTTGTCTGTGCTGTCGGTGTTCCACCTCCGCATGCAGTCGAGAGACTACACAAGGCAGGGATCCCTATCATGAACGTAAGTAGCACTTGGGATGATCGGGCCATGTGCATG
>JBBPUG010000346.1:0-26042 GCA_038094535.1 Tubosaeta aff. alveolata
ACGGTGCCAGGCCATTTACGATTTGCAAGTGAGTCGGGCAGCCCTTGTTTTGGTGATCACGGTCCGAAAAGGAGCCGGCAACGTGCCTTGCTTAGCTAATGAGATCTAGTTTGTTCATATTTACGATCTGCAGGCGAGTTGGCATGTGGAAAGACCTTGCTCCGCAAGGTAACTGCTCGCGGTCGGCATCTGAAAGCCAATCAGACCGGTGACAACCTGCCTTGTGTTTGCGAGCTCGGCTACATTTGTTCGCTTTGTCATTCACTTGGTTGGTCTATTGTCATTGTCGTGATCAACAGGATAGGTGGGCACCCAGGATCGTTGGTGAGTGGCCGAACCATGATAGTCGCCGGATGGCTGCTCGGGCCAAAAATTAAGCTATAGTGCAATTACCAGAGAACAGGATCCACTTAGACATATGCGGAAGTGGATGACACGACAAAGACACCGAGTCACCCCCTCGATCAATCCTGTCAATGTTTCACGTTTGTCATACCGCAGGCCATGAAATTTAGAAATGTTGGCGACGAGGTAAATCTCGCAGCAAATCTTGACGCAACTTACCTGTTCGCTGAGAACAATTTCGGGTATGAACCCCAACTCGTTGCCGTTTTATCGTAGCATGTTCCAAACCAGGGGACGGCTCCGACAGACGACCTATATGATCGAATCGAATTTCAAAGGCCTCAAATTTTCAGCGACGACCAGAAAAGTTGCCGCGGCTGTATCGCTCCCGGCTCCCGACAAGGCGGCACACGGAAAACCTCTTGTTTGTCCCCTCGTCCCAGAAAACCCGCATGCCAATGCGCGGATGTAAAAGATCCCTCCGTCTTTTTTTCTCCTCCATTTCGTTTCCGCGTCCATCCGCTTCGGTTCATCCCCCCTTGCCCTCCACGCGGTTTTGCTTGACAGCTTTGCTGTGGAAACATTGCTGAAGCGAATGGCCTGTGGGCCTTTCGAGATCCACCACCCTATTGTACGTCTCAGCTAAAAACTAACACACGCACCCGATCTCTGGTCGAACAGACGATATACGACACTCTAACGGACACTCGATGAGTGGACTACCAGAAGGCTATCGTGCGACGTCTGGGGTGCGCGATCGGACGGACAGCAATACTGAACAAGATCACGGCGGATCCTCGTGGCGGGGACACGGGCCATCTGAGCCACCACATTCGTTGGAGAGAAGACGCAGTATAGAAGAAGGCAGTCGTACAGGATACAATATCGGCAAGCTGACTAGCGCATTTGACTGGCCGTCGCCCGAGCAGGACGAGCCCCCTCCGCGGTTCCCATCGCGCGCGAGCATCAGGGCCGAACCACCTTTGACGCCGAGCATGGACCCGCCCAGCGGAGCAGCGTCGGTGCAATCATATCAGGGTAAGCACAACAAAGATCTGGGCAGCGCGACCTGACGTGGATGCAGAGGAAAGTGAATCCCGACTTCTTCGGCTACCACACTACACGGAATCACAGTATGGGCGGCATCGGTCTGCGCCCCTGTACGGGGCGGATGACAGGGAGCGATGGGCATCATTTGGGCAACTACCACCACCTGCACCGGCGGAAGGGGGCTCATCGAGAGTTGTGTTGCCTCCGGTGCGTCATCTGCTTGGCGAGCTGGGCATGCTTGCGCCGGAGGAGTATGAGCGGGGCCCGGTGCTACCTCAGCTGAGGCTACCAGAGGAGCGGGGGATGGGCGCGAGCGCGGGGGAGGGGGAGGAGGAGGAGGGGTGGGTGCGGCGAGGGAAGAAACGGGCAGAGGAGGGGGAGGAGAAGCGGACCGTTGCAAGGAAGATATATGTTGCGTGCGATTTCTGCCGAGGTGAGCTGCGCCTGGATGAGTGGGTGGAGAGTAATAACGTGTTTAGGGCGGAAGCTGCGGTGCGACGGGGGCCGGCCGCGGTGCTCTAACTGCGAGACACGGTCACTGATGTGCAAGTACCAGGAGCACCCGCGACGGCGAGGTCCGGGCAAAGCGCCGAAGGGATCGCGGGCCAGGAAGCCGAGGAAGAAGGACGGGGAGGATCCGGAAATGGCCGGGCCATCTGGGTTACCATAAAAGGGAAATCTACGGCGACAGTCTAGAATGGTACGAAAATAATATTATATAATAAATATATTATATAGTTCCGCGGTAGTGTAAATACATAATGGCGACGTGTTCCGATTGGCTCGGTATCTGACGCTCGGCTCCGTTGAGGTCCCTCTTTTATCGCCCCGCGCCAGCCTCGCCTCGCGGGCAACCCTCGCTCTGTCCCCCCGAACGGTCTCGCACGGACCAATGTCGCTCGCCGTTGACAATAGCGAGCTCACCGCCGACACCTGCGACCGACGTCCAATGCGCCCCTCTAGCCCCTTCCACTACCACCCCGGACTCGATCCCCGGGGCTACACACTCATGGTCGCCGGCCAGCGCACCGGAAAGACGTCCTTCCTCCGCCTCCTCCTCGACACCAGCGACGTCTCCCCCTCCGTCAGCAAGGACCAGCTTGCCTCCGTCGCCAAGTTCGTACAAGGCTGCAGCGGACACACTTCCCACATTCGCTCCCTCTCCGTCAACATCGACCTCCCCCTCGACCCAAACACGCCCCCCCTTGCACTTACACTCATCGATACTCCCTCCCTCGACTTCGCTGATGACCATGCTGCTGAGCGCACAATCCAGGAAATCATCCGCCAGGTCGAAGCCAGATTCGCGGACGCCATCGACGACGTCAGTGTCTCCTCTTCTCCCATTCACACGCCCCTCTTACCCCACTCTAGGACTGGAAAGCCCAGACAGGCGACCATAACATCCATCTGTGCGTACACTTGTATCGGGCGCCTATGTCCTCTCACACCACTCTAGCTGCATATACTTTTTGGACCCAGACTTGATCGTCCCTCCCTCCGTACCCGGCCCACCCGCGCCGCTCGTTTCCAGGGCCCGCGCCAGCAGCTTCTCCCATGCCGACTCCGAGCCTGTCATTCTTGAGCCACCGGTCACGACCAATCCCATGCTCTGCCGTCCCACCCTCCCCGCGGTGGAAATTAACACAATAAGAAGGCTGTCTGCCCGCGTCAACGTGCTTCCCGTCATAGCACGCGCGGACACGTTGACAAACGACCGTCTAACTGCTGTCAAGATGGCCATACGCCGAGATCTCGCGGACGCCGGCATTGGCTTCGGGATCTTCGATATGGACACGCACCCGCAGTATCAGCACCGCAAAGATGTGGCCGAGTCTGGCCTCGCTGTCAAAAGTGAAATGGTCAATGGTTATACTAACCACACGACCAGGTCTTCCCCCGGTCAGCCGTCTCCTCCGACCCCACCCGCAACCCCTTCCTTCTTACGTCTTCCCTATGCTCTCATATCACCCGAAATCTACTCACACAGCGACGGTATCGTCCGTCCCGCGCCATCTCGCCATGAACTAGTGCAACAGTACACCCCTTCTCCCCATCAGCCCCTCTCTTCCAGGCTTGCACGCGGTAAATTCGTACGGAGCTACCGGTGGGGTTTTATGGATGTGCTCGACCCCAGTCAGTGTGACTTTCTACCATTACGTTCTGCCATCTTCCACCACATGGAGGTCAGTAATGCTGACGATCGCTCCCTGTCAAAGTTGATGACACCGTGATGGATAGACGTTGCAGAAATACACACGGGAGTATCTTTTCGACAAATACAGAAAAGATTATCTCCAGCACCATCCGGCCAACCTTCCTCTCCATCCACACCAAATGCATCAGAGTTTGCTGCCACGTAATCAACTGGCTACTATGTCGCACCCATCAAGGCCTGTTCTGAGTATCGAGACGTGTGCACACGGCAGTGCTCGGCACCCTCCTCTATCTATCCCCCGAGATGTCCCGCCAGGGACAGACGCCCGTGCTATGCCGATTTCGAGGACAATGGCTGATGGCTCGGCTCTTGTTCCCAACCACATCAAAACCACCGCCAGTAAGCCTTCACACCTTTACCCGAAGACACATTGAAACGCGTTCTCCAGGGTCGGCGAAACAGAGAACAAAGAAAATTACTGTTGCATGCAATTTTTGCCGCTGTGCGTCGCAGAAGTCTTCCAGAAGATGACTGGCACTGAATCGATCGTATCACAGCTCGTAAACTCAAATGCGACGGGGGCCGTCCTGCCTGCAGCCAGTGCGTCAAGCGATCTAACCCCTGTGATTACATGCCACAGACTAGCAAACGGCGCAACTCGCATAGGCGCAAAGAAGACGAAAGCGAGTCCGAAGGCAGTGCGGAGGAAAGATCAGCGGATGAAAACGATCCGTCGGTGTCCCCCGAGATGCCATCCCAACCGTTGTCGCGAAGGAGCTCCAACGTCGAGAAGCGTCCGGTGCTAGAGGGCTTCTCGCACGCTGTGGCTGAACTATCCGAGCCACGGGAATCACTTGCAAGCATCACACCGGTTGTCCGGCCGAAACACGCCCCTTCTGGACCTCCGGCGCCAGATGGACGTTCCTTGTTCAAGGACAATGAACTGCCGCATATCGCCACACTTGCGCTTCCTGAAAGTTCGCCGGCAGCAACGATGACAGCATCGCCGCTACCACCAATACGGCCAGCATCTGAGCAGCAAGCCGCTCAGAGGAAGCGTGCATCCACCGTGCCAGGAAGAACTGCTCGCCAGACAACGAATGCTGGGCCCAAGGTGGTGGCTTGCAACTTTTGCCGAGGTCAGATGCCGAAAAACGCCGAGCATGCACGAGCTGATCATGTTTTTAGCACGGAAAACCAAGTGTGACGGTGCTCACCCAGCGTGTTCGAGCTGCGCGCGGCGTTCACTGCCGTGCAACTATAATCATGACAGCAACAATGGGGCGACCAAAAAGGGCTCTCGACGTGCCTCTTTATCATCCAAAGTCTCACCAAACGTCGTGCCCCCTTCAGCACATTCACCTCCCATCCAGTCACCCCCGTCTTCTACTATAGTTGGCGACGTACGTTATCAGAACAGCACCCCTCTGGAGGACATGCTGGGAGAATCGATGGATGCTGACCTGAAAAGAAAAATTGACGATATGGAGCCTTCCCAGATCCAAAAGAGAATGAGGGTGGACGAATCGAGCGGACACATTATACCTTGATGGAACATTGGTTTCACATTTTCCGGAGGTTTTGGCTACCCCGCGAGTCTTCTATCACCCCCATCGTATCTTCGATCCCGGTATGGACCGCACAAGCATTGATTTGTTCACACTCGCCCCGTGGAAGCCTTGTCACATCAGCTCGGAAGTCGTCGTCGTCCGTTTAGGGTTGTCTCGTTTTTCGCGGTTGGACCGTCTTGTACTGTACTTTTTCCGCTCTGGTTCTCGTGTTACTCATCTCTTCTTCATTTTTTTTTCCGTCCTTGAATCACAGCTATCGAGTATCTTTTGTATGTATGTTTGGAAAATCAAGTTGACAAGAGAACGAAACAGGTTGAGTGATTAAGTGAGCACCGTTGCCATGTTGGAGGGTCCCTTAATTTTATGCGAGCGCGTCGCAGTCTGGTGTTTGAGCGCGGCCTTCTGCAAAGAAATCCGGACGTCGAGGCCAACTTGCTCCTCTACCACACTCCTTCGCCATGTTTTCTTCCTTTCGGAAACGGCCCAGAGCCAGCAGCACAAGCAGCGCTTCGCCGCTCAAGACATCCCCGTCGCTGCCAGAGCTCAGCCCACAAGGCATTCCATGGCCAGAGGACCTCGTAGACGTCTCGGTCTTGCGCGACACTCCACCCGTCCCGGAGCCACACCCATACCAAGGTGCGGTAAAAAGCTCTCTCCGCTCCCTCGACCAGGCCCCCATTCCTTTCCATAAACCGTTTCGGTCTCACTCAGGTCGTCTCCCCGAGACACCCATCGCGAAAGACAGCAAAATCTCTTCGCTCTACATATCGCCCCACCCACCCGCGTTCGAGAACGTGCGGAGCCCGTCCAGTGCCGGTACGACGACGCGTCGGACCCAACGCAGGAACCGCGCACCGCCCGCTTTCAACCTCATGGTTCGTCTTTCCCCTCTGTCCGTGTCGTCGCTCAAACCTGCACAGGTTGTCGGTGCCCGTGGCACCGGCAAAACGTCCCTGTTACGCCTCCTCCTTGACACTGCCGTGATATCCCCGACCGCTTCCGGAGACCAGCGTGCTGCGCTGACCCGTTTCCTCAAGGGCGAGCTCAAACATACCCAGACGATCAACACCGCGTGCATCGAGATTTGTGAATCTCGGTATGACCGCGTGCTCTTGACCGTCATCGATACGCCCGGCCTCGACTTTGCGCCGGGAAAGGAGCTGAGCGTGGAACGTCAGGTCACTGGTATTATCAAGTACATTGACGAACAGTATGCTGCTACTATGAACGAGGTGCGTACGCTGGCGTTGTTGCCCGACGCGACCTGAGCTTTTGTCTAGGAATCCAAAGTAGTCCGGGAGAGCAAGGGGGACCAACACGTGCATCTGTGCGTAGCGCTGCGCTCACTCTGTGACCCCGTCTGACCATGAGCAGGTGCATCTTTTTGACTGACCCCACTTTGGCGAGGAGCGTCGCTCGTGGACACGAGAGGACCTTGTCCGATTCCACCATCTCTCCATATCCGGCCGTCGATCCGGCCGACGAGTATTCTGGCGATATTATGATGTCACCCGCCGAGTTGCGTGTGATTGGCCGTCTCTCCGCGCGCGTCAATGTGCTTCCCGTGATTGCCAAGGCGGATTCTCTCACAGACGACAGGCTGCTCGCGGTGAAGGTGGCCGTGCGCAAAGGATTAAGACAGGCTGGCCTCAGCTTTGGTGTCTTCTCCGCTGGAAAGCCCAAGGAGGAGCTCCTTTCACAGGCATCTTCTCAGGAAGAGGTGACGCATGATTTGCACAATGGTGTGAATGGGAAGCATCACGTCGAGGAGGGCGACTCTCGGGACGTCACAGATGGTGACACCGACAAGGAGAGAGTGGCACGCACCGTGATCAGACTTAGAGGGGCACGCACGTCCCGCTCCCGCTCCCGATCACGTCGGGATTTGTCGTCCATCGCGCTGGACGAAAGGGAGCCGCAGTACCCCGACGAGACGGAGGAAGAGACTGTCGCGAACATTCGCTTCTCTGCGCAGACTGTGACCAGGGTGAAGCTCGACAGCCTGCTGCCATTTGCGCTTATCGCCCCAGAACCTGTGCGTTCTCCGTGGCCGCTGCGTCCCACGACCTCGGACTCGGAAAATTCCTTTGGCCACGAGGACACAGATGGAACTATGGACCCTGGGGAAGCGGCGAGAACGCACAGCCCCATCGTGTCACGGAAATCGACTGTGTCCATTATTCCGCAAGAAAGTCTCAGAGGCGTGTTCACGCGCAAGTTCCGATGGGGGATGGTTGACGTACTAAACCCTGAACATTGTGATTTCGCTGCGCTTCGAACGGCCATTTTGCTAACGCACATGAAGGTTCGTCTGCAGCGTTTTACGTGGCTGGCTGAAATGGATCGATCGGGCATGGCAGGTTCTCAAGGTTCATACTCGGGAAGTTTTGTATGAGAAATACAGGACGGAGAAACTTTTAGCAAAACGTGCGACCCGATCGATAGGTCCAGAGGAAACGAAGCGTCTTCTTGAAGGTAGGTCATTCGTCGCCCTCCTGGCTAGAAATGCGTGTTGATGTGCGTGCAGATCTTGGGCTGTAACGCATATTTAAACTCTGTTGTTGTGTTCCTGCTTGTTCTACCTTTTGTATCGCTTGTCTGTTTGCGATTTTGATTCGACGAATTACCCATTTTTATTACAGCGCTATGCGATACCTAGTTCTCATGGATCTTTTGGGTTTCTTGCTTCACTCGATTGCGACGTTGTAGCACGTTTATTTGATCTATCTTGCTTCTAACGATGTGGGAGTCTACCTTTACAAGATCCGGACGAGCACACGCGTGTCATGCGTGGCGACGAGCCAGCGTGTCTATTTCTTCCCTGGATAGCCCATCCAATCGACACAAGAGGTAATCGACCTGGGGTGTAGGGTCAAGCGAAGTGACCATGGGATCAGCCGTGTCCACGCACCTCGACCTGTTTCGTAAGGGGGATGATGTAGTTTTCATACAGCTCGACGACGCCGTCGACGTCGATCTTGGGGGTCCCATTTACGCTCGCATCGACTGGATTGAGGTCCTGTGCATACACCGACGCTTTTTTGCGCAGACGGGAGAGCAGGGCCCGCTCGACCGCGGGTTTCGTGATCAGCGCCTCGAGGGCCTCCCTGTTCGGCTGAAGGATATGAGGGACGAACGCGGCAGGGTCCGCCGCAAACTTGGATTCCGAGACGAACTTGCCTAAAAGAGGGGGGTTACTCGTAGCCTACGAGGGAATGGAGAGACGGGTACCGTAATGGACGCGCTTGCTGACCGCCTGGAGGACCTCGACGTCGATGGTGGCGGCACTGCCATAGTTGCCGTCGTCCTCGGCGTGTTTGGCGATGCGGGGGACGATGTCGCGGGTGTAAAAGGTGAGGATGGCCGCGTTGGCGTTGATGGCGTTGGGGTGGAGGATCTTTGGGAAGGCGATGGGCTTGAGGACGGGGGCGGGGAGGTCAGTCGTGAACGGATACTCGTCGGGACTGCAGGGCGGTGTTGGGTGAGAAAGGCGATGCGGCGGCGGATACCATACCTGGTGTATCTGCGCGCTTTGGCTGTGCGGGGGTGAGGAGGGGGAAGAAGTGAGCGTTCAAGGGGACAGACCATGGAAAGATTCGATCTCTCTCAAGAACCATTCGAGCCAGCTGCCGTCGAAACCGAGCTGGGTGAGTTCTGAGAATGCGCCGGGGGCGTAGATGCGCTGATTGTGTGCAAACTGGGCGCGTTCGATGAGATCAAAGATGATGGTATCCTCGAGGCGGACCAGGACGGATCGGATACGGTCCAGGGAGAGGGGATCTTGCTCGAGCACAAAATTCTGGGACAACATGGTGAGGCGAACAAGCACGACAGCTGTCTCGCTTTATAACCCCCTAGCAACTAGACAAGGCGATGCTCATGTAGTCTATGTCGAGGCAGTAGCTCCATTCAGCGCAATACCACCCATTCACCGCGGGAGACTTGGGATCACTCACACAGCTAACGAAAGAAACTCATCTCTTTCGTGTGTACGATAAGGCGCATGTCGGAGTCAGCCGCCGAATCCCTACGAGGAGATTATAAAACTGCGCTGGCCAGGGCAACTTTCCATCCCAGGTACCACCATGGCCCCCCCAGCAGCAACTCTTCCCAACCCAGTCGATGTTCACCCTGTCAACGTTAAAAAGAACGCTGACAACATCTGCGAGAACTATGATGGCAACTACCGTTTCGCTCCTATCGAGGAGGCCCAGGTCTCGAGGGCCATGATCAAACGGTGGGACACTCGTACGAAATGGACATCTCACCCATGTCTGCCATAGCTATTTCAACATGATGTACGAGCGGGCAGTGTCCGACGTCGTCATCGTCGGTGCCGGAAGTGCTGGCCTGTCCTGCGCTTACCACCTCGCAAAAAACCGACCGGACATCAAAGTCACCATCCTAGAAGCTAATGTTGCTCCCGGTGGCGGTGCTTGGCTCGGTGGCCAATTAATGACACCCATGGTTAGCATTCATCTCTCCGTCAGTCTTACGTTGTTTCATTCCTCGTCAGGTCGTTCGTAAGCCGGCGGATGCATTCCTCCGGGAACTTGGCGTCCCTTATGAGGACGAAGGCAACTTTGTCGTCGTCAAGCACGCCGCGCTCTTCACCTCCACGCTCTTGTCCAAGGTCTTGATGTTCCCCAATGTCGTGATGATGAACGCGACGGCGGTCGAAGACCTCATCATCCGCAGCGACTTCCAGGGCCGCCAGCGCGTCTCTGGCGTCGTCACCAACTGGACCCTCGTCGCACTCAACCACGACACGCAGTCTTGCATGGACCCCAACACGATCACCGCACCCGTCGTGGTCTCTGCCACCGGTCACGATGGTCCCATGGGTGCATTCTCGGCCAAGCGGCTCGTCAGTGCGGGCCTGCTGAAGGAACTCGGCAACATGAGGGGGTTGGACATGAACCGCGCTGAGCCTGCGATTGTCAACGGCACCCGCGAGGTCGCTCCTGGATTGATCATGACCGGTAAGTAGGCATGCAAGGCATAGAATGTACTTTGATGCGTCGGCAGGGATGGAACTGTCAGAGCACGATGGCTCGAACCGGATGGGTCCTACGTTTGGTGCCATGTTTGCGAGTGGAATAAAAGCCGCCAAGGAGGCCATCAAAATTCTTGACTCGGTGCAGGTGGTGGACGGTAAAGTCGTCGCTTGAAGTTGTACTAGTGTTGTGTGTAAACTAGTTATGTAATTCACTTGCTCTTTAGACATGTCCATCAGAGACCATGCGCACGCCCTCCTCCAAGTCAAGGATGGCATCGAGGCAGAGATCACCGCTCAGCTCTCCGTACTCAGAGCAAACAACTGCGACATGTCCACCCCCCTCGTCGATCCAGAAGGCTTCCCACGCGGCGACCTCGACATTTATGCCATTCGCACTGCCCGGGCTCGCATCGTCGAGCTCAGAAACGATCTCAAGCATACCATGGACGAGATAGAAAGGGCGTTGCAAAAGTTCTACGACCCCGCCCTTGCACCTCCCCCAGCACCCTCGACGCCAAGTAGTCACACGGTAGACACCCTGTCTCCTTTTGCCAGGGTAGACGGCGTCGCACCCGGGAGCCCTGCCACACAAGCGGTACGCCCGTGCCTTGCTCGTCTGCATCCGTCTCACCGATGCCCTTGAACAGGGACTTCAACGCGAAGACCTCATCATGCAGTTTGGCCATCTCACGGCCTCGTCGTTCACAGCGTCCTCTCTCCAACCTGTAGCCGATCTCGTTAGCCGCAATGAAAACGTACGCCGGTCTGTCATCGTCATTTCATGCATGCCGACTTGGTGTATCGTAGCGAGAACTGCGGATACAAGTATTGCGCGATGGACAGCAAGTATCATTGCAATTCACCCCTCGAAAGGGCTGGGGCGGCCGCGGCCTACTGGGGTGCGTTGCTGTCGATCACTTTGAAACTGCTTATCGAGTTTATACTAGTTGCCATATCGTTCCCTATGGCGCATCGTGAGCCAAGTCGTGCGGCTGCCCAGAGAAGCATTTGTAAATTGTATAAATAATTCCTCAGATTTATTGGTTATCAGCCCAGGGTTTGCTGGTAGGGCTATCCTTGAAGGCAACCGCATGTTTTTCGCTGTGAGCTCCAAGGTGCATGAAGATGAACAACATACCAATACCATCACCATGCGGGTATGCATCCTAACCCGCTGGTCTTGCCCTTTGATCATCAAATCGGGCAAGGTACATGTAAGGCATCTGTGTGATGTAGTCACCTACGTGTGAGGTGACATCAATATCACTTGCAGATGCACATGAATTTATTTACCAATCAAATCACAGATCCATACAATATTAACACAGCGGATTCTGGGATGAAAAGTAGTCTGATCAAATCAACGTTTGATCATGGTACATGAAGTAAACACGCAACAGACCATCGAATGGAGACAATTAAGAGATATATTCTGTGGAGCGGTCACCCCCGGCTTGTAGAATCTAGATACACCGCTCACGGTCTCCACCATGCGTCCCCCAACACGTCCTTGTTTACCTCGAGAGGGGTTAAATCTTCATGCGTGAGGTGTTCAACGCCTGAATACTGGACCAAAGTACCCACTGGAGGCCTTTCTCCTCCACTAGGTACGTCGGCGTACTCGAGAATGGACGTGCCCGTGTTTAGACAGTATCCAATTTTCACGCCCTTGCAACAGATCAACAAATCGTTTGCCTGCAAAGCAGTGAGGAGAGTCAGGACCCAGCCTCCATGGGAGACCACGAGGATGCCGCGAGAAGGTGCGGAAACGCCTTCTTTGGCAGTCGAAACCATGTAGTCCTCGACATGTTTTGTATACCAGGCCCGACACCTCGCAGAAAGCTCGGGCATCGTCTCCGCAACGGGTACAGATCCCAGGCCACCATCTTGAGGGACGTCCCAATAATACTACCGAAATCGGGGGGATAATCAGCCCGAGCAACGCGATCGTGTGCGATGTGCTTACGCGCTCCCTGATCGCCGCATCTTTTTCTAGAACCACATCGGGCTGGTACTGGAGAATACAATCGGCAGTCTAGAGATGCTCGGATCGGTGCCCAACGCAATCCAGCGTATGCGCTTACCTGTACTGCCCTCTGAAGATCGCTGCTGAACGCTCTTTCGAATGGCACGTCTTTGAGTGCTTTACCTAGCAGGGTCGACTGCTTCACCCCGGTTTCATTGAGCGGGACATCCAACTGTCCCTGCAACTTGCGCGTTCTGTTCCAATCCGTCTCCCCGTGGCGCACGAAATAAATGCGAAATGTGTTCGACATCGAGAGATAGATCAGGGAGACGCTCGAGAAGGCGGTTTATGGTAAACCTGTGGCCAGAGCGGTCCGTCATCACAGGTTCCGATTTGAGATCACACGACGGACTATTGGGGGCTGGGATTAGCTTGAGCGTCTGTGTGAGTTGGGGGACTGGTGGGAGGAAACGCTGTGTCATGTAGGCACTGCTAATGAGCCTTCCTTATGGTAGATGTTCTCGACGTCGAACGCATTGGAATGTAGGATCATCGATGCGGGATTGGGATGGCAACTGCTACCGTCCCATGAGTTCACGCGAACGAGAACTCGTAAAACTACAGAAGGTCGTTGAATAAGAGGTTGTAAAACGCACCCGCATAGACCCCTGAATCTCAACAGTCAATCTCAAGACTGGAGGCAACATTGACTTGAATTTGTTAACTCACTTGCTCGTAGACGGAAAGTTAGCGTAACTACAAGAACTCCGCGACGGCGGTCCCCTACTACAACTTTGGTCCATACACGAACATGCTATTCATCAGCACGCGCTCCTCGTCGCGTTCTGCAGCAATGTCAAGCACTTCCCGCAACGAGGACGACAACCCGCCCTCAGTTACCCAACGCTCAAACACCTTGACATCCACATTTCGAGCTGGTGGCCTCGTATTGTGTGACCATACTGCATGTTCAAGAAGCATTGCTGCCGATGCAGCATAGCCTACCAGCATCAAACCGGGGCGGGGCAGAAGAGGCGATTTTCTCGTGGTCGGGTGGCCGTAAACCCTACTTATCGTTTGAAAAGCAGCTTTGAGGGTTTCCAGTGCCGCTGATACACTCTTCCCAAGCACTGCTGGGCAGGACTCAAGGATCCTAGTTCCCCACTTTGACACATGTCAGCTCTCCACGTCCTGTGGCCGAGCAAAGAGACAACTTACTGACCTGGGTGAACGCGGCAAAGGTGGCCGGGTCATTGGCGCTACGCACAAGATCCAGGGCGAGTACGGAAGTCGTACCTTCCCAAATATTTTCTACTAGTGCATCACGGATAGATCTGTCCATGTGCACGTATGAATACCAACGCACAACATCGTGACAAGGCGCTTACCTACCGATACCCACTTCTTCCATGTAGCCCATTCCTCCCAGGGCCGTCATACACTCTTCCATAGCTGAAACCGCCTTCTCCGCGGTAAACGCCTTGACGACGGCACTCAGAATTCTCAGTAGTGACTCGTCGCTCTCGCTTGCAACATTGGCCTCTATCCTCCCCATGAATACCACCGTGCCGAAGACGAGGTGCATCAAGGCACGGTAGACGAGGCTGATGGACGCCAGTTGTGCCACATGTACTGCATCATCTTCAAGCAGTCGCTTGCCACCCGAGATTCTCCTCACTTTCGAGTAGGCAACTGCAATCTCAAGACACTTGCGCAAGTGACCTGTGCTAGAGACTGCGCTATGCATACGCGTGATGTAGAGGACTGGAAGAATATTCTTAACACCGTGGTTGAGTGGTCCAAGCAGGTATGCATTTGTCGATTTCAATTCGAGCTCAGCAGTGGGCACCATTTGTGTTCCGATCTTGTTCTTGAGTCTATGCGTGTAGATGCCATTGCTAGTAGGAGAGGGACAAGGCTCTCCAGGCTGCAGGAAGAGCGGGGTGCGGAGGGGAACTAGAAAGAGGGAGAGCGAACGCGAGCCATCTTGGACGTCCCCCGTACGTGCCAGCGCAACAGATACGTTGCTATCAGTAGCACTTGAGAACCATTTAAATCCATCAAGATGGTATTCCGGCCACATCTGATCGCTGGACCTTTTAGTTGGAGTGGCCATTGTTTCGGTGAGGGATACATCCGAGCCACCTGGACGCTGAAGATCATTCGTGACATGCGTCGACATGAAAGCGGATGACTTGCCTCTGTCATCCATTGTCCTGATGTATAGGCAAAGGATGGATCACGACTGCTGACCATCAAGAAAGCGTCGGAACCACATGATCGGTGCGCATACCTAATGAGCCGAGGGAATACCTTCGTTTTCATCTCGAGGGTACCAATGAGCTCAAGGACTTCATAAACATGTCAGTGAAATAAGACGACCAGTCAATGATCCCTCACTTCTGGCACACCCATCCGTCATAGATATCGGGCATCCCACCTACGGGTCAACCCTGAGCACGGTCAAACACACGACAGGGTGAGTGCGACCCACTACATGGGAATCCCCAACGAGCATGTGCAACTTGGCGAACCCATGCACTCTGCTAAACTCGCCATGCCTTCGCTCATAAAAGATGCCGGGGATACCTTCCTTGAAGAACACGCCCTTGAGCTCCTTCCATGCGTCCGAGGTGTCAAGTCGGTCGATCCGTCGTCCCCAATGATCGTATTGGGTCAGGCGGGGAGGGGTGACACGCTCGCAGATGGCACGAATGTCTTGAATGGAAATCAGGATTTGGAACAAGCTGGCCAAGGGGGAAAGCACTCGCTGGTGAGAACGTCCGCCCCAAGACGCACGAGGTCGGGTTCGATCTCGTTTGCTACCCTGCATATAGATGAGCCAAGGCTTGGTTACCTGTCAACGGCCTTACTTTGAAGGCAGCACTCTCCGCAATAAGTCAGGCAACACTGGATCGCTGAGATATGCATTGCGCTCAGTGAAGTGAGTCTAAGTGAGCAGGGGTGTGATCGGACACAACTATACCATGCGAACTCGACGTACCAACTGAGATCCATCTTCTATTCGCATTATGCTTCACGCCAAGGGTTCAACGGTGGGAACAAATATCATGGCGGCGAATTATTGTCACATATGTAAGTTACACGGTACACAGCGGCACTCTCACAAAGTAGATGTGCTATCCTGATAGATGACAACACCCAAGATATAGGTGTGAACCTATGGCACCACGAACAATGAAAATGGCATGATCAAAAGTGAGGAACACTCCATTACTCCACTCCAAAGCCTTCCGTTTCCCTGTGTCGAGACTTAGGATGAAATGAAACTGCAGGACAAAGAAATAGGACGTACTCGATAGCGTATGTCAACTTCTTCTCTAGACTCTCATAATCTTCGTAAGGAGGAAGGTCGATTCTGTTGAAGCATGTGTGGCTCCGGGGCAATTGTGAAGGATCCCCAGACTTGTCAATCGTAAATCTCCGAGGCCCATCCGACCCCTGAAGATCCTTGAAACCATTGACAGGAACTCGTGACGTTCCTGTTGCAAACTGGAGTAGACGAGCCTTGCGTTCCGTTGGCCAGCTTCGGATGCATTGCCAAAACCACTCAATGACCTGGTCAGTCTTCTCATAACCACGGTAATCGGTGTACGAGATCCAATCATCCCTGGGGTAGGTAAAATCTTAGCATCTCCTAGTCGGGCTACAATGCGAGGGAATACGTACGTATCGATCTCGGACATACCGCCGATCAGCAATTCCAACTCCCGTTCATCAAATACGTCAATTAATTCTGCAGGAATGAGTTCCCTGAATCCTTCAAGGAGAGCGGTTGATTGTTCCTTTACTCTGGTCCTGGTGCGGTATTCCACGACAGCTTCAACATACTCCTTCTTGTTCTCTTCAGTGACAGCGATATTGGCTCCGTCGAGCTTGAGTTCTACCTCGATGATTTCTCCAAACCGATCCTCAGTTACGGAGAAGGTCTCGTCTAGGACGTCCGTAATATCATTCTTCCTAATGTCCATACCCATGTGGTTAGCCACCTTTCTGAAACAGGGAATGGTCCTCACAGCATCCAAACTAAACTCCGATACAGATCTGCATCCACGGCCTCCAAATCCGATAGTGATGATTTCTTCCCAAGAATCATCTTGTAGAAGCTTGGAACGAAGTAAGCGTCCAAAAACCGTCTATGAAATATTCCCAATCCCATGATCCTGCCGATAAACCTGAAATAAGTCAGGTGTTCGGGGTTAATCCCCGACATCCAATTGATCTGAAGAGTGTAATTGTCGTGTGCAGAATATTGAAAGAGTCCGTATGAAGGATCAAAGATCTCATGGGAAATCAAGAAGAACCATTCCCTGGTGATACGATCAGCAATGAAGCAGTTAACCCCGTTTGTCATACCTGGAAACTCCTCCATAGTCCAGAGCATCTTCACCCTCGAACCTGACAAACAACCTCTTCTTGATGTCATCACCACGTAACTTCATGACAGCAGCAAAACTGTCTTCCAGGACCCGATGTCGCCGCAGCTTGAGTTCACATTTGCCATCCTTTGTCGTCATGGAAGGTTGGCTACGGAAATAAATCACCTTTCGCCTGTAATCACGTTTGTACTGCGGAGCACTCGAATCTAAGTTGCTTGGCAACCGTGGATCATCCCAGGTCGTTGTGCGTGTGTTATGATCAACGAAGTAAACTCGGCCAGTTGATGTCAGCCGCATTTCCCATCCGGATGGAAGTGGGCCAAGGGTGGCACTGGCAGTAGCTGAGGCTGAGGCAGCTGCAAGCGTAACCTGGGAAGATCGCGGATCATTCCATGTTGTGGACCTTGTACGATGGTCCACGAAGTACGGCCTCCCCTCAGGTGTACGACGTTCCTCCCACCCTTCTGGAAGTGGGACGTCAGCGTAAACCCCAGTAGAACCGGATGGATGCGATGGGTTGGAAGGCGAACGAGATGAATGCTGGGAAGGAGTTTCGGGTGGGGGAGGAGGACGGTGCCATGTAGTAGAACGGTTATTGTGATCGACATAATATGCTCTGCCATTTGGATCAAAGCGACGTTCCCATCCGTGAGGAAGAGGGCCAGCTTCGTCACGGTGGACTGAACTCGTGCTAGATGAATTTTCGACAGGTGACGCCCCACGACCGAGTCCATTGGGAGTGCTTGCACGGGGCCTGAGTAGCGGTGTGTGCGAAACGGGAGAGAGAGGAGGGTCACCAGACGTGCGCGGTCGGACGGATGCTGTGCTTGGGGTCAGGGAAGGCATGGAAGGACGTAATGATGGTTCTGTGCGAAGGGAAGGAGTGCTCCTGCGTTGCTGTAATGGTCTCGAGGACGCTTCGTCCAAAGGCTGTAGTGAAGGGACGTTGGGCGCTTGTTCTTCACGTCCCCGTGATCCTCCGATATTAGGGAAAGAGAGGGAAAAAAGGAGCTTCCCGTATGCTTGGGCACCGGTGGATGATTGTGTGAGGTCCTTGCTGATGAGGCCTGATGGTTTCAATAGTGAGCATGAGACGAGAGAAAGAGAAAGAAGTTACCGTGTCCGCTGGCAGAGTAAGAGAGAACTTCGTTCCCACTCAGCCTGACGAGCCCAAGAAAGCCCTGGTCTCTCTTCCTGAATCTTTTCTGGTCAAATATTTGGATGGTTATATTGGATGAATGTCGAATGGTGCTGTGTGAGGGGTAAGGAACGACAAGAACATACTCGACCGAAAGGTCGACTCACATATCAAAAGGCTGATTCCAGGTTGGAGAAAGAGTGCGCTTGATTGCGTTGGTGGTATAAGTCTGGTCACCATCCACGGAAACGACAGCAAATGGGTCAGGGAGACTGAAGACTTCGCGCTTGTAGAGGGAGTTGGCGGCTAGAACTGCGAGCAGACATGTCAGAGATGGTAGAAATAGCAGTAATTGGGTAGATAATACCCGTAATTCTAACGAGACGAGTGGAATGGTCCTCGGTCGCCATCTACAAGAGCGTACTGGAATATCATCGGCGAGGCAGTCCTTTGGTAACACTACTACGACTGCACGTGACCTAAAGCATGGGTCCACCCAGCTTGCCTTTGCTCCGTCATGGACAAGGCCCAGGATGCCGACGAAAGCTCAACGATCACCTTTGAGTGGAAGCTACGGGGTCTCAAGACCTTGTTCGAGACTAGGTAGGAGTCTTCAAACCCTCCCTGTCACCATACTTACCCTGATCGAAACAGCAAGGGGGAGACAAAGTCAAAAGTGACCAAGTCAGCCAAGTTTGGGGGTGGTCGGTGGCAGGTGCGCTCTTGTTTAGACGCCATCTACTCGACCGTCGGCTTATCACTTTCAGATCTTATTCTATGCAAACTCGGGTACTGAGGGCGGAGGTTATGTTAGCTTATACCTTTCTTGTGAGGTCTGTGTGCAAGCTTAATCGTCCCCGAACATTCGTTGAGCTATCCTAGCCAACCTCAGAGGAAAAGGACAACGCCATAGACGGAAAGTATGTTTCCACCCATACAATCCATTCATCACATCCATCACCATCAACAGATGGCTCCGGGAAGGTGTCTTCAAGTTTAGTTTTGAATTGCGAAGGTAACCCTAACGTATATTCGTTGCACCTTTGTACCACTGTTTCTCCAGTTTAGGAAAAACAGTACTGTTCAACATTAAGGAGGCTCACAACCACTCGTTCTCTTCAAAGGTTTGGCCGGGTACCTGCCATTGCGCTTTTGCCTCACCTATTTTTATAGACTGCGAACTGGGGATGGTATGATACTAATGGATCATGGATCTCCCAGCCTTATATACTCCCCGTAGGGCCCAGTTCGCTAGGAGAGACCACGTCTATCATCATTCTACTACAGTCAAAGAAATGGATGCGTTCTTGATTATTTGCACTATCACTTCCTCTCCGCAGCCTCCCACGCAACCCCCGGACACACCTTCACAAGCCGTTCCAAAGAGTTTTCTGGAGTGCGTGGGCACACTCCTTGACGATCCACTTTACTCCGATGTAGAATTTGTGGTTCCGAAGAGATGTAGACCTAGGGAGAAACGAATCATATACGGTAACAAGAAAATACTTCAGCGGGCTGATTACTTTCGATCCAGTAGGGCCCTCCCTCCTCGTCTCGTTTGATGTGCTCAATGGTTCATAGTGTTTAGTTCCGGTTTCGTGGAAGCTTCCACTGATGTTCATATGGTACATCCCCAGCCTGATAATGATGACGGGGATACCACCTCCGATTCTACTTGCTTATTTCGCCAAGCCGAAGATTCAGACGACGAAGATGAAGATCTCATGTCAGACCTTCTAGATGAACCTAGCTTTGACGGTATCATCGAGGCTGATGTACCAGAAAATAGCGCTTCTCACGCGATGAATGAAAAATTGATAACTGAAGATTGCACTATCAAACACTCTGAAGTCAGTGCGAACACTGAAATCAACCCTCCTACCAGTGCGCAAGGGGATGAATTCCGTAACGTTAGGCCAAAACGCGCTCATCCATCTTCCCCAAGGAGCAAGGGTGTTTCTCTTGTGACTGATTCAGGACTTGCGAATGACCTCCTCTCTGTGTCAGGAACACCGGTTATTCCAGGCCCAAAGAAACAGCGGGTCGTAGTAGGTGATGTTGCTTATGCGACATACAAAGCTGTTCTTTACTATGTATGGCGCCACTTTGACGAGTCTTGGGTTATCACTGACAGTATGACAGATCTACACAGACACAATCGTGTTTGCCCCGTTGTCATCGTCCTTTGTAGCAGCTTTGTCATCGAACAGGCCGACTGGGACAATTACAGGAATACCATCTGACAGTCAGTCAAGTCTGCACGACAGTACGAGAGCTCCTGCGAACATCGATAACCCGACATCAAGGCGAGAGTGGATAAGGAAGTGGCAGCAATGTAGACCGGGGCGACCAGCACCCTGTTCCGCGAAAGCAGTGTACCGTTTGGCCGACAGTACGTGAATTGCACGCACGTTTCACAGACTAAACTCCTGAGTTCATAGAGCTCGGTCTCTTGGAGCTGAGAGAAAGGGCATATCAGGTAGGTGAAGCTATCCATACGAAGTGTACTATAATCAATGTGGTCAGCACATTCAAAAATCGCTCACTGTGGAGAACATTCCATTTGAAGTGTTCTCTCCCTTCTCGGCCACTTTTGGCGAGGTACGAAAAGTGCAGGTGAACTTCTTCTTAGAACATTGGGGTGAAATCCGGTCTTCGGAGGCCATGCGCCATGTATGGCGTCAGATCCGCAACGGACGTCACCCGGGTTTCGAAGAAGGTCTGTCCCGGCACAACTAGACGATACAATGCTGACGTGCGTCAAGTATGGCCTACTATCGCCCTTCAGCTGGAGTTCAATCCGCGCACGGGAGCTTTGACCGACCCCGGGTCGCCAGAAGCCTAGCTGCTTGTCGCGCACTATGTACTGTATATGTATATACATCTTCGAAGACTACCCGCCAGCGGGGAAACTTGGATATATTTATGATTGTTTCCGCAAGCATTTTAAATGTAGCGAGGAGACGACGAGTTATATACTAGAGTTATTCAACGCTCGTGAGACTGCCAAAGTCCGTCCCCGAAACGCTGCCATTTCCATCAGAAACGTCAGCTTCATCTCCCTCGTCACTTTCCTCGTCTCCGCGTGCCATGTTCCGTGAAGCTTTGTGTGTATTGAGCTGCTGGCGTCTAGTGCTCGCAATCGAGTACGGACCTGGTGTCGCCCCTGTCCCTTGACATGTGCAGACCTTTGAGTGTGCGCACGCAATCATGATTGAGGTGACGAATCACCGTTGAGGGGAGAGCCGAATGAGCGGCTTGCAGCAGGTGGCTGGGATGGCCCTGGTGTGAGGGTCGAGCGCCTCGGAGTGCTAGGGCGGGACGTGGATTGAGCGTCGCGTGCAAGGACGTGGTCAACGGTCCGACGGGTCTCCCTGGCGCGCATGGGATGAGGGTGGGCTACTGTTGGGGTTGAAGAACTAGGAGTGACTGTGGTCAGGGGGACATCGGCGGGAGCAAAGAGCGACTGTTCCTCGAGGTCAGAGTGTTCGTGTAGTGCCACGAGTGCCTTGCGATCTGTAGACTGGGACGGGATGCGGTGCAGGTATCCAAAGCTGAACACGGTTTTCATTGCAGGCGACATGAAACCATGAACGAGACCCACCCAAAGACACATCCCAGGAGACCATCTCCGCCCCAATGACGGTTTGGAACAAGGACGACCTCTCGAAGGTTACTAGGATGGTGTGAGTATCAGGCAGACAAATTTGCTTCCAGAGGCATACTCGAAATCGTAGGAATAAACATAAACCCGCAAGGGTTTGTCAACGTGCTGGAATGGTACGAATCAGAAGATGACCAGGTATGAAAAGGCAACCGTACAGCTTCCACTAGGTCATAAAAATCGTTTTCTGCGCTAAGAACACCGCCAGACCAACCGATGATCCAGTCTCCATACGGGACCAGACCAGCACTCTCGGCAGGGCTGCCCTCCATCACTTCAAGCACGTGCCACACACTGTCGGTCGCAGATTCGAATTCACACATGCGCATGCTAAGGCCAAGTAGGGACGGTTGGGGTGCAGTAGCAGAATCTTCGAGCGGAAGATTGGCCTGCTGTGCAAGAGCCCATCCGCGGGATGGCACGATGGGAACGACTGTGGAGGGTCGGAGGATTGGCGTCACAAGTGCTGAAGAAGACCCACCTCGTGTTTCGCGCGTCTTGCTGCTCCATACAAGGAGGTTCAGGACCCTTCCTTCATGCTGCTCGACGATCCGTTCAAGTTCGGCCGCATCGAGTTCTGTTCCGGCAGAGAAAGAATCAATGTCGTTGTAACCTACGATGAAGTCGAAGAAAGGTTCAATGGATGTATGAGATGCTGGCGACGAGGGTGTGACGCGCAGAACATGGAGGGCGTGCGACGCCTGAATTTGTGAGCTCGTCGACTGGTTGGCTCCCATTGAAGTTCATGCCAGTCTTGTTTATCCGAAAAGGGAAGTCTACACTTTATCATTTATTTACATGCAATCGATGCTACGTCGTATACTTTGCCTACGCCTCCGAAGTGGATATCCTCAAAACCTGGTTCTGATCCTTGTCCCGCTGAGCCATTCGCGGTCAACTTGCGTCGGGGCAAGCGAACACATTGAACAGCGTACAATCACGTGTTTGTCCTTGTTTGCCATACTTGCCAAATTTTCAAATCTGCAAAAGTCGCGTTCACCTGACGACTACACATGCGGCATGCGGTGAGCAGCTTTCTAATCTCAAAGAGCGAGATTTGACTGGTGTTGTAGCTAACATATGTTACTTTGTCGCCGTATTCACCGAGCGCATGCCTTCAATCCAATTTCCTCTCAACGTCTCGTCCGAGGTCATGTCCCCGACACACCGACTTTCAATCTTAAATACAGCCATGCCAATCTTGTTACGCGCGAAGAGGCTATGTCGCAGACAGACCTGCCTCTGGATCAAAACTCCACCCTGTTGGAAAGAGTGTTGCGTGTATCGCGCTACTCGGTGCCAAAGACCGCCACGGATTCTGAACCGGTCGCGGAAGACGACATTTCCAAGAAAACCAAGCATAACCCTTTTGATGCCTACTCGGAACTACGTGCCCAAAACCGCGCATTATCTGCCACTCTCCCCACAGACGTTCTTTGCCGCATTGCAGAAGGAGCTGTCAAGCATGGATCCAAGGATATTGTGGATGGTCTTGCGGCAGACGTACTGGATAACAATCTCCTTGGTCAAGAGCAGCGCGCCGAGGTAGCCGCCTCCCTCCTCTGTGTCCCTCGTCGATATTCCAGTTTATTAGACAAGCAAACGGTGCTATCCCTACTCACAGTCATTCATGGCCACGATCATCTCTTTCCCTTGCCAGTGCCAGCAGTGTTGCACGTCATCAAGACTATCGTGGATGATGCCACCTTGGATACTCTAGACCGACCCTTGATGGATTTTGTCCTTTGTCCCTTCATCAAACACCTCGCATCACTCGAGCCGCCGACGAGCTCAATTGCTATTTCATACCGACCCTCTGAAACCATCTCCTTGGCGTACGCGTTGACCGACAAGCTCGTATCTCTCAAGTGGTATCATGAAACCTTTGAGCTTTTGCAAACACTCTCCGATCGTGGCTATGTACCTGCCGAAGCTTTTCTGACAGAGGTCGCATCTCCACTTGCGCATAATTTCGCGGTGATTGTGAGATCGACACTGGCGCGCGCCTGTCTGCATTGGGACTGGCACCATCGTGGCGTAGGGCTCATTGCATCCATTATGAAGTCCCAAGATTCGCTCAAACAAGATTTAGAACCCCTTGCACTGGAGCTGTTGCATGCGGCGTTGGAGAGATGCTCTTCCGTGCAGTTCAAGGCATGCGCTTGGCTCATGTGCTATCTCGTGCATCCTCGCTGTGGTGTAATTATTCCCTCTCAAACCATTCATCTTTTCTACACTCGGGCAATGCGTGTAGGCGACTGCGCAGCCGCACACATGTTTTACAGTCAGACCCAACTTCGACAAGTCAAGATGACAACGGATTACCCCTTACCTCAAGGCGCGACACTAACATGGCTAATGAGATACCTAGTTGGAAATAAGCATGACAAGCATCTGGCACGCTCGCTAGCGAAACAAGTGGCCGATACGACGGAGCCTATACTGCGCTATGATCGAGGTCGCTTCATCGCTCTGGTTGCCAGCCAAGGATTCGCAACGGAAGCGCGGGCACTATGGGAGAGATATTCTGTAGGCAACGGTCGCGCATTCGTGGTTGGCAATGCAGGAACCATGCTTCGAGTGGTCAGTCTGTTCGTGCAACGGGACTCGTGGGCTCGGGCAAAGATGAAGAGAAATGAAGCGGATCATGCGGTGACAGACTACTACCGATTTGCACGTCGAGTTCTGGAGACGTTCCGAGAGACAATTTTACCACTGGAAGAAGCAAACCACTTTGACCTCAGTGCATTGTCACGGGGATACTTTATGCTTGGAGAGATGGTGGAAGGGCTCCGACCATTGCGAGTGTTGATCGGGCGGCGCGAGATACCGGATCGACACGATATGAATATCGCGCTCTCTGCGATGGCGCGTCAATCACCCAGGGCGGCGAGTCGGATAGTGGATCGGATGGTTGACGAGGGACTACAGCCGGATGGTGTCACGTTCGGGACGGTGTTGCACGAGGCTATCGCGCAAGGAGACACCGAGCTGGTGACAGACATGCTCAATCAAGCACGGGACATTGAGGTGTCGTTGTCACCCAAGACAATGGTGTCGCTGATCCAGGCGGGCGTAGCGGTGGGCAAGGACAAGAAGGAGCTGGAGGCAAATGTGCGATGGGCATGGGGGGTTGTGTGCACTTCCAAGGAAGGAAGCGTCGTGCACTCATCCAACGTGGGCAAGCATTGCATCGCTGCCTGTCTGGAGGTGGAGGATCCCGTGATGGCGTTCAAGTTCTGGGAGCAGCTGATACGGACCAAGACAGAGTGGAGTGACCCAGGGCAGAGGCGACAGCGGCGTGCGATTGGGGACTTGGTGCGACGGCAGTGCGCAGAAGGCAGGTTGGACAGAGAACGCGGACGGACGATGCTACGTGCGTTGGGAGACAGGGGCCATGTATAGATATGGGCATATCAAATTACGTAATTGTGGATGAGATAATTGATCAAAAGTGAGCCGAGGTTTATCCGACTGTCACGACGAAGTGGTGATGTCGATATCGTTCTTGTTCTCTCTCAGATCTTTGGCTGATTCACTCGTTCTACAGGCGACAATCTCAGAGTGTGTCTGACAACATCATATGTTTTAGATATCTGTCTTGACGCTACCAGGTTGTGACGCTTGCAGGTCCCGCAAGGTGCGCTGCGTCCGAGAAAATCCCGACGATCACAAACAACCATGCAAACATTGTCTATCACTCGGTGTCCCCTGCACTTATGACTATCAGCCAAAGAAAAGGGGGCCCCCCAATCTGTCGGCCGCTCTTTGCCCACGCTCACCCCCACTCACTCACCGCCAGGTATCTGCGTCGTCTGCAAGAGACCGCCCCCCAATCATCCCACCCGGACACCCGCGAAAATGATGTTTTATCTTCAATCTCTCCATCAGCCTCCTCGCCCATATCACCTTCACGTTACCTTATCGCACCCCACCCTTCCCACTTCTTGCCAGTGAATGCCGCGGAATCAGATTCCTTTGGCACTTTCTCTGCCTACAAACACCATCAGCCGCTGTCCATTCACACCCAGACAGCTTTTCCCCCTCTGTCACATTACTGCCTTCCCCACCGTTTGGAAGACATCGCGCCCAGGGACACAATGGCGCTTATCATCGCCCTTTTCTTCGATTTCGTATATCCGCTCACCCCTTGCATTCACAAACCGTCCTTCATGGCCGATCTGCACGCACACAGGGAGGAACGGGATCCACTGTTCTTTGCACTCGTCATGTCCACAGTTGCATCAACCTTGGTACAGATGCCGAGATCATACCTTCCCATGCAACGTTCAGTCGTTCGCAAACTCGCACAGACATGTTATGAAGCTAGTCGGCACATTACCATCGTTTCGTACGATCCCCCCACCTCCACGCACATCGTGATTCGCTATTTGTAAGACTTTTCTCCAGTGTCTGCGATCCTGATCCCAATTCTTTTCAGCGACTCCATTTACCACTTTTGTGAGGGACAGGAAGCGACCCAAAATGCAGCTTTTGGCGAGGCTGTCCATATCGCCGTCACCCTGCGCATTCACGAGGAAGCGTCTTATGAAGGATTAAACCCCGTCGAATGCGAGGTGCGCCGCAGGTCTTTCTGGCTACTCTTCGGCGGTAGGGTCCATCTTTCTTCTGCAATTCGGCCTGACATCTCCCCGCAATGTTCAGCCGACAAGTCCATGTCAATTTTATTGGGACGGCCCATCTGCCTTCGTGACGAGGATTGTACAGTTCATTTTTCCAAGGAGATTGAC
>JBBPUG010000347.1:0-26038 GCA_038094535.1 Tubosaeta aff. alveolata
AAATTAGTTCAAATTGCCAATTTTCACGTGACTTGTGACCTTGTGATGGCAGGTGACGCCGTGACCTTATTTTGAAATTCACATATTGCACGTGACGTGAGGCTGTGATCTTAGGCAAATCGGTCATACCCAGGGGTGGCGAGCCGGTAGGCGAGCCGAGAAGCTACCCAGGGGCTAGGGTCGGATCCCGGAAAAATGTACCCAGGGGTACCCACGGCTCTGATTGGCTAAGCGGCACAGCTGTGGCGCACTACATGCCCGCCGAAAAATTTGACCTTAGCGAAAAATTCCTTACTGCCCCGTGACACAGGGGCTTACACGTGACCTCAAATCGGTCCCAATCGGTCATCGGAAGCCGACCGTTCCGTGGGAACCCTGGGTATGACCGATCTCCCCCTCAGCTTGGTAAGATCAAAGCCCAGCTGAAGTGTTTTCCAAGTTCGTCAGCTAGAAGTAGCACAAGAAACGAAGAAAACCCACAGGTGTGAATTCCATCCCTACGAGAATTGAGCTGGTGGTCGCTTCGAAATGTACAACATGGTGCGGCAGTGAAGTAGTGAGGTAGCTACGGCGCACGTGCTAGCTTTCCATATTCAAATATCAGTGATGACGACATTGAAGTTGACCACCGACATCGAAGTACTAATTGGCCACGCCACTGTGGTACTTTACGTGGCGCGGTACAACTCGTGCTTTGAATGGGTCCCCACAGCTCCTCTTGCTTAAGGCCAACTCCAGCATATCGGCGGTCGTGTGCTCCCACATGCCGCCACAGATGTTACCCTACAAAATCGGGTGCACTTGATAAGTCACTTCACAGGTGAGTCGTGTTTTATTTCTCGTGCGTTTACCCGCATAGCTTGCCAGTTACTCCGACTGTCATATCCTTTTCCATCGATTCCTAGAGCGACCTGTCAATGAAGTGTTTGTAGCATATACTGGACGGAGCGCCACCACCAAGCGTCTCAGAGCTCAGGAATGTGGCCTCAACGTTACAATCCTATGCTGCTGCCTTTCAGTTAAAAAGCGAAGGTATGTCTACGAGTTTCACACTCGTTTCTGAAATCACCGGCATGTGCACCCAACATTCCGCCTATTGTCACATTCACAGAATAAGGTTTACTTACCTTGAACCTTGCGAAGTTGCCAGACGAACCAGACAGCGGTGCTCCAGACCACTAGCATCAAGCGGCTTTCAATATGATGTACCATGCACCCTTTGTGCTCGAAGATGAGCAAGGTAAGCATGAAGAATTGTTGCATGTCGAGTTACCTCCGCCAACATTTTTCTCCAACGATAGTGGCCAATTATCTCACCCCCAACTTCCGGGAGCCCGTCGAGATTCGAGCACTAAACACTTCTTCAGCATTTCTGTCTAGTTATATTTCCGCTGTAAATGGCCGCGATGCATCACCACCACCATTTGTAGACATTTTACTGATAGCTCTGTAGGTCATGTCGCTTCCATCCCTCATGACTTTTTATCTTAGTTCACCCAATAATCCTAATTTCCCTGCATGTATCATCACACCCCTCCACTTTACCTTATCAAGTAACATTTTAAATCACTGTCCTACCGATTTCTACAATTATCTATAGACATCATGTAGCTTTTTTCCGACTGTAGCAGTTTATCAATAGATTTTGAACGATCCAAGCGCGATGAATTCCCGCATACAGCACCTCTCCCTGGTAAGGGCCCCATACGATCGACTAATACAAAGGCCCAGCTTAAAATCAGCCCCGGTGGTGACAAAAGCACGTCACCCATAATCTAAGCCTCATCGCCTTCTGCCCATCACAAAGCACCCCTCATATCCCTCGACACCGACAGCGCTCAACGTATCTCGCCAACGACCCGAGATATATCCATCAACGTTGCCGACGAGGTACCCTCGGTATAGCCACCTCCCTCGATCACTTTCAGCCTAGGATAAGAGGACGGTGAATGACACGCGCACGCGCGTAATAACAACACGCGTACGTATTCCTTGCAGAAACTGACCAGCCCGTCAAGCGGCCGCACGCGGCCCCGCACATTGAACTGTCCCCAAGCAGAGTGACCCTGGACAGGCGTGAGTACATGCATGCACGATGCGATTACAGAGCACCTCTCCCAACAGGATGATGTCCACCACTATGCGACCGTGAGAGTCGGCGTGGGACGACCGGCAATAGCGAAGGGCATTCTTTCCGGGCTCCCAAACCTGGACAGAGGTTGCAGTCTCCTGAAAGCGCGTTCCTGGCGGAAAATGAGCCTCCAGGGGATCCCCAGGTCCCAACGGTCGGGACGTCTGTCGATCAGATCCCTCGTCTTCGACCAAGTAGTATTCACGTAGTTTCCATGTCTGCCGGTGATGCGCCGTCAAACAATCGTCCAACACGGACGGCGCCCCCCCAGAGAGCAGCATCCAATAGAAATTGAATTCTGTATACTGATGGCAGAACGGGATCAATGCGTTGGGAACGTAGTCAACGTCTGGGTGCTCACGATAAAGACGCCCTCCCAGACGCCCTCCAAGGAACCCAATGCATATATGTCCGAGATTGGACAACGGTCGGGCTGATCTGCACGGAGGCAGCGGTACCAATCCGTGTCCCAATCCTGACTCCGTCTCCTATCCAACGAGAGGGTGGGCGGAGACTGAAATAAATTCCCCGTTGAGTCGCTCGAGCGCGGGAGCAGGAGTCGTAAGGCTAGATTGAGAAAGACAAGGATCGCCGCAGGACCCAGCGTCGGCGGGTGCAACCGATAAGTCGCGGAAAAGTGCGTGACCAAACAAGGTGACCTCATCGCCTCTGATCGCGGGAGAAACTCGGTCCAGGACGGGTGGCACACCGGATACTTGAGCACGATGAGGTCAGTACACGAGCGTAAAGATACAAGGTAGAGACAGACGTGGTTAGCTGCCAATGCGATCACCTTGACGATGGACATCATGGGTCTCCGGATCTGTGACACGTTCTGCACGATGACCTCTGTGGACACGTCATTAGGCGCCAGCGACCAACGTAGAGGAGACGTGCCAGGCCGAAGCAGAAACCAAGACAGCCACATGGCGATAGCGTTGTTCGTGTCTTCGGCGGGCCATTCTTGTCGCAACACCGCCTGTACCGCCGATGAAGTCCCTTGATCGTCGAACCAATACTCCATCACCCAGAGGTCCATCTCTGCATACTCCAACAACTGCCGCTCGTTCTTGCCGTCGTTCTCGAGCATCATGAGGTAAGCGAACCAGAGCAGGTCGCTCAGGTCACTCAGGTCAGCCGAGGTCGATTCAGCACATTGGATCCGAGAGTCCGCCCGTGCCCTTATTCGCTTGAGGTATATCCACCGCTTTTTGAGTTCACTGGCGAGAGCCAAGGGCGAACGGGCGTGTGAGCCCAGTCGGCGGAGGACGGAACGCGTATCAAACTGAAAGCTAAATATGCGGGCGTAAAGGAGGATGTTGTCCTCGACAGACAGTACACCATAGATGTCTCTGCACGTCAGGAGCAACGGGAGCAAACCCGAGGGGGGTCCGATGGTGCTGTGCGTCGCTGCACAGAACGCTATGTGTTCGAGTACTTCTGGTGGAACCGATCTGAGCCTGGAGGCGGATGTGGTCATTCCGATAATGACGGGCTGTAAGACGTACTGATACTCGGTGAACCCGCCAACTTTTCCATGCGTACGCTTATCAAGCTTAGCATGGAAGCCAAACTATATTATGATTCCGATGTCCGACCCGATGTAGTTCAGGATACAAGAGAAATACGCCAGACCCAAAGGTGCAACTAGAAAGCCCTACAGCAATTTCACCTCTTTGCATAAGCTGAAAATAGATTCCCATTCCGCCGGCTGTTCAGCGCTAGCGATATACCTCCATCTGCCGACAAAGTTGCGAGACGAGATGACTAGTCAGGATCATGAGTAACACTACCATTCAAAATTGCCAAAAGGGCCTACCATAGCCTCGGAACAGTGCACGCCCGAGATCAACCCTTTGAGGGTCCAACTAGTGGATTCCATGAGCCAACAATGAGTCACCCAAATGAATCACATACCGGCTCGCGCAGCAACACAACAAGCCCATCTGATGGACGTATTCTTCCAATATACCTGTACCCATTCCACGCTGTGGCGTATGGTGCCTCCGTCTGCCCAGCCGGGTCATTTTATGTACGAGATCACATAGGAACCCACATACCTCTCCAGTGATGATAACATCCAGTAGACTCATATTCGAGATGTCACTTACGTCGTTGGTGAGCCCGACATGCGCATAACGTGTTATGAAGGAATCATTTGGGCCAATGAATTCGATCCCTGTCTGTTTGGCCCACACCTCAACCCACCGAACGAATCGGAGGGGGAAGCGACCTACCTCGTCCTCGCGCCACTGACACCCAAGGGGCAGAAACGCATTGAAAAATGAATTTTCATCCTCTGCGATCGGTAACGGCGTCGAAGGTGAACAGCAGTAATACTCGCGGAATTGGACGTAAAGGGGGAACCGACCCAATGTCGGAAAAGACGACGGAGCTTCGGAGAAGCAAAACATTGATCGGTAATCCTCTTGGTATGTACCCTGGGAACTTGAGTTCGGACGTAAACAATCGTGGCGACCCACTTACGACGATAGACCCTAGCCAGCGCCCTGAAAAAGTGCCCGGAATGTAGTAGGCGAAAGGGGAATAGGACAACGTCAGATTGGAGCCTGATAATGAACGACGCCAATCGGGATCATGTCTGCGACTTTTGAGAAGGCCGTCGAGTAAGTCCCCGTAACTCCTGCCTACTACCTGCGTCTCGCATTGGGCGTTAAACTCATCAATGTCATCGTGAGTGGGCCCGCATAAGATGCCTCTAGCGATGGCATCTTGGCGATTTAAAGGGAGCTCGGGGGGAGTCTTGAGATAGGAATATTCCATCCGCGCAAAGTAGCCCAAGATCGCGAAAGGAGCGACTGGGGGCAGGCGCAAGACGGTCGGATGGCCGAAATATTCCAAAGTCATCTCGGTCGGGCGATCGGCTAGATAACTCGTGTAATTGGAAACACAACCCAAGGCGCTCTCAGATACGAAGAACAGATCCTCGGGGGAAGTGAAACACGGGTACTTGACACGCCACGTCAGACCTGTAAAGGCAAATTAGGAAAGCACATACCCGAAAGCCCGCAAACGCGAATGGAGCAAGAAAATTCATCATCTCCTTTCTGAACTCGCCGGTCTCTTGATCGAGGCTGTCTATGAGATAATGAGTACAACATCGGCCGATGTAGCAAAACCGTACCTCGGGAGTTAATCAACCAAAATATGGCGATAGCCAGGGCGTTGAGCTCGTTTTCCAACGGCCACCCATAATTGTCCGATGCTCCTTCGAGCGCACGCTCGCGAATGAAATTGGGCATGAAGGCGGGTAAACCAGCACATATGACTTGTTCCCAGTTGTGCACATCGTCCTCGAGTAGCATGACGTAAACTGTCGCGAGCGCCTCGGCCAGGTCTGGATCCCATATGTCCCCCCTTCGTATGAGACTCAGGGCGGCGCAGCGGCGTTGAACCTCTTTCTGGACATTGTGGACGGTGAGGCGACTTTGCGATAGATGACTGCGCGGAGAGGACATATCGAGCTTGTCGAAGTACAGCATGGAGCAAAAGGCAGCGTCCGTGTCGGACGAGGGTGTGGCAAGCATTGAGCTGATCGGATGTGGAGAGCAAGAGCGATCGTTATGAGCCGTGAAGGACGAGGGGGTGGTGTCCTGGTCGAATCTGGGCGGTATGATAAAGAAAGCAGTGGGCATCCTCGTGTGCGAGCGGAGGTGGAGAGACAGCCATAAGTAATATGTACGAATCCAGGACTCGACGGTGTCTTGGAGGGTGGCCTGGAAGGGTAAGACCGTCATCACGTCATGATGAAGACCTCCCACGGTATAGCATTGCGAACTGCGGTGAGCAGACGCCGTCAGGCAAGTCGGAACTTTGGCTGCCTCGCACCTGATATTTGCGTATGAACCTGCAAACCTAGCGACTAAGCCTGAAAAAAACAAAAGTGCATTACGAAGCGATTCCGGCATGTCCCCCGGGGGATTCCGAGAGGCAGACGACTGAAATGAACCAATATAAATCTCAGATTTGGGCCGATTTCGCGGCGTGCCAGGGCATATGTGACCCCTGAGCCTGCAAGCGACTCCCGTTGCTTGCTCTGCTAATCATCCGATGTAGTCGAGACTACGAACTCCGGGTCCGTTCACTTGCCCGTTCGACAGAGACGCGGCCGTTCAATTAATCTCCAGGAGAACTAAGCTGGAATATATGAGTGCACATACCCGACGCTTTGACAAGGTTTTTCCTATGGCCGAGACACCTGGACGGAGTCTCCGTCATGGGCAACTAATATACGGCGAGCAGATACACGAGTAGCCGATCAGAAAAAGAAGGAGTAGAACACGGACTTTTCGACATCCCGAGGTATTAGCAGGCGAGTTTCCTTGGACTCCGAAGAGCCCGTCCGTCCCTATAGCTCAGTCCAGAAGAGAAACAGAGCTGAATGACTCGTCAAATGGCCCAAGTTAGAGCCTGAGCGACAGGCTGTCAGTGATTTTTTTTGCGACACTGCTGTGCTGGCGGCGAGAGGTGAAAAGATCCGAACCGAGGGGATGTCGCAGTCGGCTCTCTTATGCTTGTTCGGCTGAGCCCATGCGGAGGACTGATTACATCTAGAATACGTCGACATTGGTCATAAGACGAGGCTGGAACACAAAAACCCTCTCGCCACCGACGACAGCGTTCAACGGAGCAGTCACTGCGAAATACCGATATTGGCAATCGAGGGCAAAGCTATTTGTGATTCACATATTGATCGGGTTACTACTTCCATTGCACAGAAAGCCTCATATCCCCTTATGTGCATGCAGTACGTCGATCGGGAGCTAAATATGAGCGGTAAAATAAGAAAATCCGTCGCGTGTAGTGTGTGGATGGACATCGCCGCATGAACTATTCGGTGGCAGGCTCCGCTGAAATTATCGAGTAGCCCGAGACGGAGCAAAAATGGGGCAGCTGGTGCTGCAAGTAAGAGTAAGAATACACCTGACGGGAGATTACATGAACGCTCCCATCAATTATGGTGAGCAATTTCCGTCGAATTTTGATCGGCGCAACTGTTTTATGGCCACCCTCTGAATGACATCGACTGGAGACGTACCCCAAATGGATTGGAATGAAGGAGACCATTCATCACGGACGCCCAAGGCGGTCCCATTACGCAATGTCTTCGCCCACACCGTGTGCGCGTGGTTGAGGGGCACCTACGCTGTCGATCGCGGCTGATACGTCACCGCCAAGCTCACCTGTTCGTGTGGACAATGAGACATCCCAGTGGACTGTAGTAAAAGGGTAAAGTTAGCACCCACATCTGCTTGCCTCGCCGTCGCATCAAACAGGCGATTTAGTGACTCCTCACATGTACTAACTGGTGATCCAATTGAATGTTGGCCTGTACGAGACCCTCGTTTTTCCTCTGATGTTAGTAGAGGCCGCAGTGATGTTGTTAAGACACACGCGGCCTACCCTAAACAAGCCATATCGAAATCATAAAATTTGGATCGATCACTCTTCATCCCGGCCATCTCACTCCAGCAAGTTGCTTTACACGTCAACATGTCTGCTAACCTCGCCGCGCTCGAGCAGCACCTCACAACAAGGTCGTACGTTGAAGGGTAAGTCCATTTCTTTTGTACATCCTACCGGATGAACGACGCTATGGTCCGTGTTTCCAAGAAGCGATTAGACACCGCTGTACCAGCATGCAGATAATTTCTCCTAGCCATCTGATCCCTCTCTGCTTATTTTTCTTTTTTAAAAAAGATCCTCATGGTGCTCCCTTTAGATACACGCCTTCCCAAGCCGACGTGCACGTCTACAAAGCGGTCGCCGCACCAGTTCCTACCACCTACCCGCATGTAGCCAGGTGGTACTCTCACATCACATCTTACAGCGCGGAATTCGACACCTTGCCTGGCAGCAGCAACGCTGGACAGGCATTCACTCAGACTGCCTCCGCGCCTCCGCAGCTGAGGAAGAGGACATCGACCTCTTTGGTGAGGACGAAGAAGAAGACGAGGAGGCGGAGAGAATCAAGGCGGAGCGTGTGGCTGCCTATGCCGCAAAGAAGGCGAACAAGCCGAAGGCGGCTGCCAAGGTTCGTGCTATAGTGATCGACGTCGTATTGCCACTCACGTAAAGCCTCAGTCTGTCGTCACCATGGAAGTCAAGCCTTGGGATGACGAGACCGATATGAAGGCGCTGGAGGACTCTGTCCGGTCGATTGAACAGCCGGGTCTCGTATGGGGCGCGAGCAAGCTCGTCGCTGTCGGCTATGGTATCAAGAAGCTGCAAATCACGCTCGTCGTTGGTGAGTCGATTTTGCGTTTGTCTTGGCGTAGACTGATCGTGTTACAGAGGATGAACTCGTCTCTCTGGATGACTTGCAGGAAAAGCTCGCCGAGTTTGAAGACTATGTCCAGAGCTCGGACATTGCCGCTATGCAGAGTGCGTCGGATGTACCCCGATGCTATTTTGCGCTGATGGACGCTTCTAGAGCTTTAAAATTACAAGTGTTTGGAGAGAGTGTTGTACGTCTAGCGAGAAGTGTAACTGTTAGTCAAATGGATGACGCGATCTTCGATTTGCTCTGGACTGATCTGATAAGGCGGTACAGCAACATGCATGGTTCCCAGTGGGATGCTGTGTACGGTGTCCTGAGCAAAATCCGGCCGGACTATGCTCGCGAATCGACGCGTGGGGGTGCCCAATCAGTGGGACAAGGTTAGCTCTGTGCATGGGGAATCTGGTGCAGTGCTCTGAAAGGGGTTACCAGGTCGCGCTTCCGATAGATGCGGTTTCAGTCTAGTTGCTTCATGCCGGTCCGGATGCGGTCGACGCAGGGCTGCCACGATGCGACTGTCCACGCAAAAAACACATTCATCTCCGTCCTCTCAACGGAGTGCCGATGCACCCGTGTCTTCAATCGTATGCACAGGTACTTGTTTTATCATTGCAAATTGTGAACGCGCTCGTAGGAGACCAATGAGCGTATGGTGGATGAGGCTCACGGATCGAAATGGCGTCCCACAAGTACGTTCACATCGGGCGTGCTTCGCGAGCGGGCATGCAACAAGGGGACCCAGATGTGATCCATCTCTGTTCACACACGCTTAGGCCCGTACTCGCTTGTCCTCGAGTAGCTGTGTCAGCCCCTCTGCTAAGCTTTCAGCGCTGGCTCCTTCCGTCATCTGAATCCGCAGGAAAGTGGCTAAATGAAATCACAACCAGGCACGCGGGTCACCGAATCCATGCCTTAAACACAAGATCGGATCTGATCTCGAAAGGTGTGTAAGTGCCATTTGGTATTCCGTGCTGCAGTGCGACTATTCAGCATGATTTTCCCAACAGGAAAGGTCAAGTTCCCTATGCAACGATACCGCGATAGCGTTACGCCATGCACGGCATGCCGCCGCGCAGTCCTTGCTTCACATGTATTTAAGGCCGCGCGCTGGAGCCGGCCCTTCGTCATATCATGGCTTCGTATCTCGAGCTCGTTCCCCTCGACGTGCTCACCCACATCGCCCTGTACACGGTGGACCCCGCGCCCACCTCACCCCTCGATGCGCTCCTCTGCCTCTTGCTCTCCTGTCGTCGCATCTACCGCCTCCTCTCCCTGGAGGCCTGCCCCCAACTCTACGCGCACCTCTTTCGCGACAAGTTCGACCTCGCGGGGCATGCCCGCCGAGACGGACAGTGCGCCAGGACGACGTGCCTGGCGTCGGAGCTGCGCGTCCGTCGACGCGTGCTGCGCCGAATACGGCTCTCCCAAGTCGACGTGCAACACGTCCTCGACGACTTGTGGACGACGTACCTCATGGTCCTCGAAAGCGACGGCCTCAACGAGCGCCAGCTGCACACCGCGGGCGTCGGAGAGTGGGTGTTACGCGTGCTCCGTGAGCGAGCGAAGAGCGACGCGCGGGTGTTGGCCCTGGCCGCCTCAGTGGCGTGCTTGGTATTGTCCCACAGTAATCCACGTTCAGATTCTATTTTATGATACCCGCTTCTAAATGATCTTGATCAGATCAGATATCCTCGTTGCCGCTCGGGGATCGCAATCAGATACTAAATATACTCGGACCCTACACGACCCCAAAGGTGAGCATAGGATGACGCGAACACAACATGGACTCACAAGTCGCATCACAGTCGCTTTGGGCAGACGTAAGTGGCGCGGCCGAACGGAGTATCGCTCTATCGATCAGCAGATCACACGAGCGAGGACAGGGAGCTGGCGCCCATATGTCACACACGAGCTATTACAACCGCTTCGCAATCACCGCACCCGATCTGCTCACGGCCTCCGTCTTCCTGACGCTGGCGTTCCAGGAGATGACGCCGCTTCAGATCCCGCCCCATCTGCCACCGACGCGTGCGATTGCAAACGCGACAGGACGACAGGGCCCGACCAAGGACGACTTTGCAGCTGTCACCACGCGCAGGACGCCGCTTGTGGCAGATGACTTTCTGCAGTCTCAGTGTCGTGAATCCGACACGGATCTCGCGAGAGAACGGCAACGGCCATCAAGAAGTGCCGTTCATGACCAAGACTTCTATCGCATAGCCCGTCATGTGCACGCGCCCGCAGATGCTTGGGAACGCGCTGCGTACGTTCCGGGATTGCTGACGGGTGTTTGGGAGGGATGCTACATGGTCCGCGCGTGCTCGGATTGAGAGATGAGTGCGACTGACTGTGGACAGGTCGCATCCGGTGCCCAAGAGTTTGTCTGTCGTACGCCGATACAGGTTCGGCTGGACGAGTTTGTGACGTTTAGCCCGTGGCAGCCCCTGCCCATCGAGACGCACGATGGGTTCGATGGGTACGTTGTCCGGAACCTGACTGCGAGCGAGGAATCCACAGTGGGTACACCGTTTAGCCTGCCTGCACTCACGATTGTCATTATTTTCGTGCTTTTTGGCAGAGAATTCAGTTGTCTGACGGCAACACGGAGAAGAGTTTCCATTACGAGCCGTTCCGCCCTAGCGGCGCGACCGAGAGCGGTAGGAACCCGCGTCATGCTTTAGATGTCGTTATCGCAGGCGAGGTATGCCCTTTTTGTCTTGATGAGGAATCTGATCCTCACGGTTCTTTGGGGAAGACACCCCGGCGATTTGAAGTAGCATGGGGTTCGTATAGCTTTATCGGACGGGTTCGGTTGAGCGACGGTTTGATAAGCTTGACGAGAAAGTCGGTACGGTCTATTTTCTTATTTGGGTGTGTGCCTCAATTGACCCGTTGATGTAGAAACGATCGGGGGACGATGGATGTGGAACGTGGGTGTTTGAAGGATACCTTCAGAGCCGATCCACGTTTGCCGGGCACTGGAGTTCACTCGGAGACCCCGGGCAACAAGTTATCCGTGGCATCTTCAGCATGTCCAAAGCTGCTGAATAGGATTATCAGGACATTAATGAAGCGTTAATGAACGGGGAGCTGCTAGGTCGGCTCTTGGGGCAGAGGTTCGTCCGACGAGACTTTAACTGCGGAAATTGACTCGGAAGGACTTGGCACGGGGATATGGATAACTCGTCGCAGATCGCATGTAGAGCGGCGGCACAGAGATACATATGGCGTGGGGCCTGCCAAGCAGTGTCCGAGCTAACTTTGATTCACGTCTTGAATTAGCAACCCGAATCAGGTTCTATATCATTTGAGTCGGTACAGCGGGACATGATGATAATATAAGATGATTACGAGATGGGAACGACAAGTTGAGTTACGACTCCGTATACGTAGTCGAGTGAGACAGGAGAGCCATATGGTGTCTGTCACAGCCACAGCCCTTGTCATTATTTGCTCGTGTTTGTCTTTACACTCAATCTCGCTTTGGCCTTGTTTTTCTCTTTCTTCATCGCAACACTTCCGCTCCTTCCTACTCTAATGGCTCTTCGGTCTCTTGCCGTTCTGTCCGCCATCGTGTCTGCGGCGCTGGCACAGGTAACGCCTTCTGCCCTTCCTCGTCCCTACCAGCTCACATTGGCTAGTCCTTAATTCCAGCGGGCATCAGCTCCAACTGCTCTGCCTATCTCTCGGCATTGAACACCAACACCCAAATCCAATCTTGTCTCAGCCCCATCACCACCGCCCTCGCGGCTTTTTCTCCGGCCGGCAACATCGCTTCTTGCTCCTCTTCCACAGTCGACACTGCCCTGGCCTCCCTCTGCCCCACCACCTCGTCTAATGCGTGCCCCCAGAGCTTCTTCACTTCACAGCTCAGTCAATTTTACGCTGCTTGTCCAGCAGAGTTGGCCTCTTCCTCGCCGAATCCCCAAGTCCAGCTGATCTACGATGCCTTGTATGTCCTCATCCCTTTCCGCCAGGCCATCTGCTCCAAGAACGACAATGGGGACTACTGTGTGGCCAAGTTGTCCAACTTTACCAACCCCAAAAGTTCCCTGGTCTCGACGAATCCCTCTCTTTCTCGCCGTGACAACAGCTCTACCCCTTACGTCGTTCCCAACGTGACGACATTCCAGGACGAAAATATTGTCTTCATGCTTCTTCAGCCCAGCCTCCCCTACAACGATCTTTGCAGTGCCTGCACCAGGAACATTTTGACTGCCTACATCGACTTTGAGTCCAACGCTCTCTACGGCCCTGGCCTGAGTCATAGCTTACTGCTCCCTGGCCAAACCAGTCTTTACAACAATATCACGAACACGTGTGGTGGAAGCTTCCTCGGTGGCGCTCTCGCAGCCGCTGGCGGCCTGTCTCAGGGCGTTGTGAGCAACCACGCATCCCGCGTAGGGGTTCAAGAACTTTCTGCTACACTAGGCACGTTTCTTGGCGTTGCCGGTCTGGTCGCCGCATCCCTTTAAAGGACATTTTGTTCTCATTGGGAGTATACCACTACATCGGGCTTTCGTCGTTTAATAAGCTGGTCCTTTTTTCTGCGTTCTGCCTTGATGTCTTACAGTTTTCTATATCTCGCCTATTATTCTATTTTGTATATACCAGGACCACTGCTTTTATCACTCTTATGGGGTTCCCTGCGCTATGCGTTGCCAGCGGACGCTTGTAATAGAACTCTCTTCCGGCATGACATGTGCTAGCAAGAATTTTTTTCATGAATGCGAATGGGAAAGCGCGGGGATCTCGAGAGATGTTGGATCTCGCCGGTCTCGCCAGCGTCAACCCAGTGACTTCTGCAATATAACATATTGGACCCGAGCTCGTTACAACATGTCGCACGACTGGCACAGCACCTCCAAACGTTTTTGTCCACCGATAATAAATAACGCAAGACGAAGATTCATTGCATCTGGGGCAGTTTCGGTCCTTTCCGTGCAACCAACTAAACAATCAATCGCCCAGACGATCTAGCATGGGGCATCCAAGGAACCTGTCAACAGAAGAAGACACAGACGTGGGCTAAACTGAGCGCGGCCATCACACCTGGAAAACGAGGACGAGCAAGGCGACCTCGACCGCGAACACGATCACCGCCACGAGCAGAACGTCGACCCCTGCGGTCACAAACGGCCTCCCAAACTCCCGTGCGTGCTCCTGACCCTTGGTGGGCACCGCCTGCTGGTACAGCGCCGAGAGCCGCGCGGGCTGGTCTGCAAAGTCGTGGCGGGCATGGCGCGCGCGGACGTAGGACAGCACGAGGAGGAGCACGGACAGGACGAGGAAGAGGATGCCGACTGTTCAGGGGGCGTGAGCGGTGCCGGTCGGATAAGCTGAGGCTTACTCTTATAGAAGCGGACGTCAAAGAGGCGGAGGACGGTGACGGCGTAGCCCAAGTTCGCGAGCGCGCTGCGGCGGTAGGCACCGTCAAAGGTGCGGCTCCGCGCGCGGAGCTCTGTGAGTTCTGGGATGTCTACGGGTAGAAATGAATTGGCCCGGTGGCCTCTTTTTGTGCGCTTCAATGCGAGTCCGAGTGAGATGTCGGTGGGGACTGACCTGTATCGGCGCATGATACTGTGTGAACTGGCTCGGTTTGGTTCACGCGCGTTTTCCTCTTGCACTCATGTTGCGTTCGAGGTGGGCTGCCTCGTCCTTGGACCGACGCGCACTGACTTTTGCTGCAGAGCCCTCGCACGACATCGACTGGTCGCATTCTCGTTCCGTTCTAAAATTGAGCCATCGGATCGTTTTCTGGCCTTTTCGAATGCTCGGAATTACTGGTGGTCAAAGTCCACTCAAGAGCCAGTCGCGTCCATAGATGTGCCATCTACATCCATCGATGCTGCGAGTGTCCCTGAAGTGCTCCCTGCGGACGCGGCCTCTGGCCTATCCGAGGTCGTGATACCACCACTCCAATACGGTGACTTTGCTGCCCTCGGACTCACGAGCTGGTGGCCGTCCGGAATCATCAGCTGGTCCTTTGAGTTGCTACAAGTCAGCACCGGCATGCCATGGTTCCACACCGTCATCGCAGGCACGGTGTTCTGGAGAGCCATCCTCATTCCCTCTGCATTGGCGAGCTTGCGCAACGCCGCGCTCCTCAGTCCATACACTGAGCGGATCAAGGCTTTAGACGAACAGGCCAAACACGTCAAGGACCGCGCGGTACAGATGGAGCTCATGGTGAAAAAGCAAAAGTTGATGGAGAGTGCGGGCGTGTCTGTGCGCTCCATGCTCCTCTCGCCCATCATCCAGGTGGTGGGCAATTTCGGGCTGTTTTTCGCGGTCAAGGGGATGATGCAGTTACCGGTCGCACAACTGACGCAGAGCGGTGTCTGGTTTTTAACGGACCTCACACTCACGGGGGACTACATCATGCCTTCGATCGTGCTTCTCCTCATGAACGTGCAGTTTTCGGTGAGCATCCCGATATAGTGTGGGGAGTGGCCTCTGACGTGGACATGGCTAGTTTGTCAAAAAGGAGTTGGATCCGACCAAAATGACCATGGCACATGTCATGAATGTCATGCGGGTGGGCTTGTGGTTGACGCTGCCCTTCATGTCCTGGATGCCAACGGTGAGTGCATCGTTTTTCGTGAGAAAGAGTGTGCTGAACTTGTGCTAGGGCATGTGGTTGAGCGTGCTCACGGGCCTGGTGTTGTCGATCACCCAATCGGCTGTGCTGAAGGTCCCGCGTGTCCGCCAAGCGCTGTCAATCGCCCCAGTCAAGTCAATGCCACCGGTGACGATGAGGGATACTGGCAGGATGATCTTGGAGGTGTACCGTAGCAGGATGAGTGAGGCAGCGGCCAGCCAGGCAGCGAATCAGAGGCGACCCAACTGGACTTCCTTGCCAAAGACACGCCGTCACTAGCGTACTACTACCGTTGTTACCTAAGCAGAGGCTTTCATTAATTGGCACCACTGCAGTGGCTAACAAGTCTGCATGTCCTTCTCACTTGGCTCGATTACCGTCCAGGCGCTCAACGCTGCGCCGTCTGACGCGCCCGTCGCAGAGGAGGAAGAGTTTTATTCGTCTTGGTCGCTCTTTCTCGTCTGCTTGCTCCTCATTCTCTCCCTATGGACATCCTATTATTTACAGATAAAGCGCATACGGGCCATCCACGAAACATTGGTGGCCATCTTTGCTGGCATGTTTGTCGGTCTCGTCGTGCGGTTGGCACCGGGGACCATGATACGAGAGATGCTAGTGAGCCCTCAACTCGCACGCAGAGCGGCCGTGTGCTCATCCTCTTCCAGACGTTCAAACACACCCTCTTCTTCAACCTCCTCTTGCCCCCAATCATCCTAAACTCGGGTTATGAACTCAAACAGGTTCGACTTGTCGCTCATGTAGAACGGTGTGCCCCCTCATCGTCACACAGGAAAACTTCTTCCGCAACTTTGGCTCCATCCTCACGTTCGCCTTTCTCGGCACGGCCGTATCCGCCATGGGAGTTGGGTGCGTGGGCACAGACGCCGGAGATCGTACAGCATCGCTTACCAGCTCTAGCGCAGCGTCCTCGTGTATGTGTATTCGTTTCTCGGGTTAGAGTCGTTGGACGTCACACTATTGGAGTGCCTGATATTCGGCTCAACGCTCTCGGCTACCGATCCTGTCACCATCCTCGCCATCTTCCAACAATACAAAGTCGACCCAAAACTCTATACGATCATCTTTGGCGAAAGTCTTTTAAATGACGCCGTCAGTATCGTCATGTATGAGTGAGTAGCGGCGTGCTGTGCTCCAAGCTGGCCATTGAACGTGCCACAGAACGCTCACGCGATTCCATGGCACGGAGATCTTCATATCCTCCATCTTCCATGGCATCGGCATCTTCCTCCTCTCCTTCTCCGTATCGATGGCACTCGGCGTCGTCTTTGGACTCGCCATGTCCCTCGTGCTCAAACACTCTTCTCTGAACCTCTACCCCTCGATAGAATCTTGTCTCGTCGCGCTCTGTGCTTACACATGCTACTTTTTCTCAAATGGCCTTTCCATGTCTGGCATCGTCTCCCTTCTCTTCTGCGGCATCACCCTCAAGCACTATGCATACCACACCATGTCGCGCAAAACTCAGCGCACGACCAAATACATCTTTTCCACCCTCGCTCAGCTCTCGGAGAACTTTATCTTCATCTACCTCGGCCTCTCCCTCTTCACGAGCCCACCCTCGGGCGAGCGCGTGACGAGCTACGTCAAGCCACTCTTCATCGCCGTCACAACCGTCGCGGTCATCTTCACGCGCTACACCGCCGTCTTCCCCCTCTCCGAGGCCATCAACCTCGTCACACGGCACGCCCGCGGCCAGCGCTCCGAGGAGCTCCCCCACTCGTACCAAATGATGCTCTTCTGGGCCGGCCTGCGCGGCGCAGTCGGTGTCGCGCTCGCCGCGGGGTTCAAAGGCGCGAACGCGCAGACGCTGCGCACGACCGTCCTCGTCGTCGTCGTCCTCACCGTCGTCGTGTTCGGGGGCACGACCGCGCGCATGCTCGAGATACTCGGCATCCGGACGGGTGTCGAGGACGAGGCGGCGAGCAGCGACGAGGACGAGCCGGGGTGGCGTCGCCCGGGCGAGGGGTGGCAGCGCCCGGCGGGTACGGCAGCAGCAGCAGCGGCGGCAGGGAGGGTGGGCACGCATTATGCGGTGCGGTACAACCACCATGTGCAGGCGCTCACCTCGCCGGTGGCGACCCACGTGTTCTCGAGGGCGTCGTCGGACTCGCTCGAGTCTGAGGCGGAGGTGCTCCCGATGGCGACGACGTCCGAGGCTGGGCGGGCGGAGCAGGGGGCCGCGCCTGGGCAGGGCGAGGACGGCAAGTGGTTCCAGGCGCTGGACGAGCGGTATCTGCTCCCGCTGTTTTCGAACGCGACGGCGAGCCGGACGTTTCATGCGCGGCGGGCGCGGCGGAATGCCTCGCTGGGGCAGATACAGACGATGGGCTTGGGAACGCCACAGGACTCGGACGAGGAGCCTGAGAGCCCGGCGGTGGACTTGACGGCACGCGTGGGCTCACCTCCGCGGACGCAGTCGCCCGAGGAGCAGAGCCGGTCGGAGCGTGGGCTGAGCACGCCGACGTTGCGCAACGGGGCTGGGCGAGAGGACAGCTAGGGCTGTCTCGGCACTGGGTGGAGACCGAACGTGCATCCGAGCAAGTGTATTACAACAAGGCCTACAGACATACACCACCGCCTCGTAGGGATCAGTCGGGCTCTAGGATAAGCATAATAGGATAAACTAGCGCTGTTCGTCACATACACCCGCATATAGTGCTTTATAATAGATCTGCATTCCGTAGATGTGATCGCAAGATGCTCTCCTCAACTAGCAGACGGCATTGAGCATCCACTCGGAAGAGTATGAACGCCGCGGAGGAGACTCACCAACACTCAACGTTGCTGCAGTCGCTTTCGTGTCCTAAAATGAATTGGTCAGGAGCAGTCGGAGTGACAAAAAGTGAATTGGAGTGCCTTGCAGGCACATGAAGGCGTGATGGTCGGGGGGAGACTCACGATCACTGATGTGAAATGAACAAAGAACGGCCGTGGCTCAGGCGAGACAAGCTTAAAGATGTCTTTGAAATGGGATTGAAAGTCTGGATGGGGGAGATCAGCAGCCGGCGGCATGTCATACCTGCGGACCCACATTTTATCACCGTGGCCGTGTCGTTCTTCCGGTCCCCATAACTCGGGATGGAGTCTCTGACACGGATGCCGCGCTTGAGCTTGTTGTGGAGGAGATCGCATTTGTTGAGGAAGAGGATGATGAGCGTGCGCGCGAGCATGGGGGAGGCGCAGACGGCACGCCAGAGTTGGAAGCTATCTTCCAACCGGTTCACTCTCGCGTCCTCGAGCAGTGTCTCGTTGAAACAGGATATAGGAGACAGGAATATGATGGAGTCGACATCGTCAAAGTAGGAGGCCCAAACGGCACGCTGGAACGAAACGTGTAGCGTGCGTTGGGATGTCGTGACGACACACTTACAGATGATCTCGTGCCGCCAACGTCGTACATGATCCATTCCCTTCCTTGGCCTGGCGCAGCGTGGTCAGGGTCGTGCACGGAAGAAGTTATCCACCTACCTTCGCCCATGGTGAACCGGTGTTCCTGAACACCAACGGTCCGAAGCCGAGCACGTACAACATCATCGTCACTGGGTTCGTAATCCGAATTAGCGATCCGATCAATATCGTTCAAAAAACTGCAAGGGGATCAGCAGGTGAGGGCGACGTTGGGCTCAACACCCACAAGCCAGATGAATCCTCGATACGGGTTTTCTGATGTTTTAGTATTTCACGCACCACGGCGTCGCTCCAAAGACTCTTCATGTCTTCCCTGCAGCCAGCGAGCACGTCTGCGATTTCATAGTCTTCCTTTGTTCGTGTTGGTATTTCAGGACGGCTGTCGTCTTTGTGGCCCCGAAGCTTGTCCAGTGCGGTTTTCCAGCCGTTTCTCGAAATGACGCCAAACTCGCGGAAGTGGGCCTCGACCTTGCCAGGGGGTACATTGGGACTGGAAGAGTAGATTTCTTGCGATGCTTGACCAAACTTTCTCTCCAAGTCAACCCGGACCCGACGTAGGGGAGCGAGGCGCAGTTTCAACAAGCGATGCTTGTCAGTGAAGCGATGTACGAAGGTTTGTGATGAGGATTCCAGGTCGGAGTCTGAGCTGCCGCTGGGGCTGCTCGATCGCGTGTCGCTGTCAGAGAGTGACATCTCGCGCAAGAGGATGTCTAGGACGTGGATGACGTTGCGGATAAGATTGAGAAAGATGACTGCACGCCAGGCAGCCCTCTCCTCGGCCCATTCCTTGCGCGCATACTGCAGCTGGAAATCTGGCGCAGGTCAGTACGAGTGAACGCCAGATGGAAGACGACGGACTTTTCAGTGTCGCAGATTTGCCTGGCGATCGGGTGAGATGACATCGGACTTGAGACGGGCAAACATACCGCTTTCGCTTTGACCGAGGAGGAGGACCTTGACAGGTTTCCGTCTCTTTTTGAGAGCAAAACGTTCTTGGCGGAGTTGCTCGTCGATGGCATCGCTGATTCTGCGGGCCTCCGTCTCTGCGCGTTCTCTGATGGCCTTTGCCTCCAGAGATTCGTTTGAGGGTGGTGCGAGGATGGCCGCAAAGGGATCCTCTGAGCTGAGCCGGCGCATGGCTTGGGGACTGAAGAAACGGGCGTGATGTTAGCTTTATACTTGGTTGCCATGACGCCACAAAACTTTAAGCAACGTTCCCCGTCAACACGTGGAACTGCACAAGGCTCAACTCTGTTCCTACAACGTTCAGGATCAAACTATCAGCCAACCAGAACGGCCCATCCGTTCAACCAAACATCTACTGGTCGGCAACATCCGAGTGTGGCGCCAACTTTGTGTTTGTTTGGTCCTCTGGATGAATAAAAATGCCGACATGTGACTTTCTCGTGACCTTGCACTTTCACCCCGTGACCCTCGCGCACTCGCAAACACAAAACTCGCCATTCCAATGGCACAGCAGCCCCCACAGTCCACCAGCCCCATCCCACCCACTACAGAGAGCCCACAACTCCTCGACGCCGCACAGGTGACCAACCTCCTCAAGATTTTCAAGGTGCGCATATCCTTGTGCTCGATGACCCACCACGTGATTGGTCACGTTATAGAATGGACAGGTAGATCTCGGCCCAGACGCAGCCCAATCCCTCCAGGCGCTCGCGGGTCTCTTCCCCATGCAGTCCAACCAGCACCAGATGCCTCACCAGATGCCGGTGCAGACCCCGTTCGCCCATCCCCCAGGGCAGCCCATCCCAGGTATCGGCGATCCCGGTCCATCTTCGCATCCGCGCGGACCCCCCAATTTGGGCCAGCTTTCCGCCGCGGCTGCCGCTGCCGTACAGTCTCCCCCGATTCCCCCGCCGCCCATTCAAGACGAGGAAGAAAACAAGGACGGCGATGAGAGTGATAAGCCCAAGACGCCGTCTGCCTCGGGGACCGGCTCGGGTCGGACAAGAGGTAATCGGCCTGCTGCCATGGGGACCGACGAGTGGGCCCGCCAGAGGAAGGATAATCACGTACGCACTTTATCATGACGCGATGTCAGAGGCTGACGTCCTGCACAGAAAGAGGTGGAACGCCGACGGAGGGGCAACATCAATGAAGGCATCAACGAGCTCGGCCGGATAGTACCGAATAGTTCGGGGGAAAAGGCCAAGGGGGCCATCCTCGCACGTGCCGTTCAATACATCCACCATCTCAAGGAAAACGAAGCACGTAATATCGAAAAATGGACGCTCGAAAAGTTGTTGATGGACCAGGCGATGGGGGATTTACAGGCACAGCTGGAGGAAGTGCGGCGATTGTGGGAAGAAGAACGTGCGGCGCGACAGCGGGCGGAGAATGAGCTAGAGGTTCTTCGGGGACACGGGGTTGCAACTCAGCCACGGCCACCTTCACAGGGACATGGGAACTACAAATCACGCTCGCAGTCTGTTGAACAACAAGAGGGGGCGACAAATCAACCACGAGCGGAAGGTGAAGTAAGGACGGAGGAGGAGGATGGCAGACCGGGAAAGCGACCGCGGGTGGACTGATGGATGCATGACTTCTTTTTATTTAAGTTATAATGTCACAAGTTCGCTGTCTGGTTTTGTGCATCTCATCCACCACATATGCAACATGTATCATTTTATCGCACAGCGATCGATGCTTCCGACGTACGAGATGCTTGTTCCTGACGTTGTAGGAGAGGGTCGGACCGTTTCAGTCATCGGGCGAGCTTTTTCTGGTCGCCGGGGAATGCCAGAGCAAAAGATTAATGTGGGCTCTTCACTACAAAATTGTCAGGAGGGAAGAACTTTGGCAAGATCACACGGGAGCGGCGTCAATGGGCTAGTACGACGTCTCAGATCTTGGAGTCCCCTTGCAGCTCAAGTGCTCTGTAGTCCGGGGTCGGAAGGCGCCCAGCCCACACCTCCCCCATTCTCTGCACCGCACACCCGCAACGTAGTCTAAAAAGACCCTCGTGTTTCTTCTACATCTTATTTGACGAATACTTCGAGAAGAAACGGATGCCACACGGTGGGACTCTGTTCGTGTGCGCGCTGTTGCGCGAAGCTCATGCTATCGTAGATTCATCTCATCGTAGGACAACACAACGTTGCTTGAGGGAGTGTCAACAGAACGGTCTGGCTTGGACTTGACCTGATTTACTGTCAGCTCACTTCCCGACCTCCTGCTTCGGGGAACCGCATTCCCAGTGCCCACGACCGACTCGATGGTTACTACCTCGTTCTGATCGTACGGACCCATATATGCGGGACCACGCCTTTCGCTCTACGTCACGGGCGCGGACATGGTGCCTGAGGACCCGTACCCAATCGACATCAACGCCATCCACTCTATTTTCTGTCAAACGCGATGTATGTACGACCCCAAGGCGCGCATCCAGACCTTCAAGGACAGGCTCAGCACTCTCGACCTTGACCATTGCAAGACAGTCTAGACCATCCCTCACGCGTTGGTGCCGTGGGTTGCGACCCCTTGTGGACATGCTGTCTCTAACATCTTACATGTCAGTTACTGGAATGTGGTGCCGAGTGGACGGCAGTGGGTCATAACGCCCTTAACTTTGTTTAGTCACGGCGCGACAGATACCACCTCGTTCCAGTATCCGACGATGACGGGCAATGCGACGACAACTGAGGGCACCGCCGTCAACCCGCAGCATCGTCACGCAGACAATCCAATCGTTAACACCCTCGGCGATGTATGTCGCCTTCAAAAGCACGAGGCGGCTGTGATACAGTCCCTGTTCCTCGTCGCAAACACGATTACGATGCAGGTGTACGTGTTGTTGTCACAGTCGGGCTTGGCTAGGTGAGGGCGTGTGTGGTGTCAGGCGTGGTCCTAGTTTAGTATCACCCTTACGCCTTCCGGGTTCCCCTTGTCTTAGGTCTTAGCCTCTCCACTATGGAGCGAGGGTCGAGTTTCAGCTCTCCTCCCAATGCAAGTAGTGACTCGCCTCTAAGCAATGACATGCTAAACTTTGTCGCCAGAAGGGAAGGTCAGGTATCGGTGCTGCTAATCCACCGCGCGGATTGCTCCGCTCTCCGTTGCTATTGCTACAGCCTCCCGATCCTCTACCACCCTCAAGAAGGCGGGGGAGCACGAGCTCACTCTGCCTCGGGGACTGGCTCGGATTAGAGCAGAGGTAATCAGCCTTGGGCGAGCACGCTAGAGGGAAGATGGTCACGTATGCATCTTTCTACAACTTTATTTCGGGTGCTCACGTTGTGCACGGAAAGAGATGAAACACCAACAATGGGGCAACACCAACGAAGGCATCAGCGACTTGGTCGGATCCCGCCATGGGTGTCATCTTCGCTTGGCCCGTGCAGCATCTCCATGGAAGGCGAAGTGGTAACATCGGAAAGCTGACACTTGGGAGGTTGTTGATAGATCAGGCAGTGGGAGATCTGCAGGAAAAGCTAAAGGAGGTGCGAGGATTGTGGAAAGAATAACGCACTAACAAGCCAGAGGTTCATAGGTTGATCTAAGTCATAATGTCACGAGTTCGCTCTTTAGTTTTGTTTATCTTGTGAGTACACAAACTGTATATATACTCTTTATCACACGGCGATTGGTCATAGAAGCATAAACCAATTAATTCGGAGAGTCTTTTCGGCTATCCGAGGCCCTGTCAACCCGGTTTCGAGACTTGAGCTGACATTGTCGTCCTCCGCCTCCCCTATCTAGCATCTTTCCTCCCTGTCCTTCAGTGACGCACCTCTTCGATGTACCTGACGAGTACTTAGCCGCTCCCAGGGTTTAATCACCGTCTGGCAACAATCATGACCCGCACAAGCGCCTTGGGGTCGAAGTAGCGCATATGATAAATAGGGATTGAGAAGTGCAAGTAAGAATGCGACTCGTATACAGGCACAAAGGTGGAGGAAGTCTCGCTATAGGTGTGGTAAATTTAGAGTTCGAAAATCAAGGACTTACAAAGAGAACGAGAATACATATCGTGTCGAACGAAAGCAACCGTCAGGCAGAGCTGTAGAGGATATGTCCAGTCGTCCATCAACCCTGTCACCGTTGACGAAGTCGATACCCACGAGCGATCGATCCTCACGGAGTAGACGGTTCTTCAAGCATCAGTTTTCAATATCCTTCTGTGAGTAATTGCCCCTGAAGAACCTTGCCCATGTGCGTTTCTTCGAATGGTCGTTCTCTAGTCCGCATGGAAAGCGATGCCTTGATACTGGAAAACAGCGTAGCCTCTCCTCAGGGGTCTTGAATAAACCCTATCGGATCATCCACTGAGCCGATGTAGCATTCACCATCTTCACAGCATACGACTACAAATCATCCTCGCAATCTGTCGAATAGTACCAACTACAAGTAGACTAATCGATGTCCGACTCTTTTTATCCATGTTATAATGCTAAAAGTCTGGTTTTGTCCGACTTGTAAGTTCATCCACAACATGTACCACTTTTATTGCAGCAATCGATCACGGTAGGCTTAACTTACTCCAGCTGCTAACTCGTTCATGCAGAAACATAGCATTTGTTGAAACGCGAGTCGTGTACAAATACAAACATCAAGAAAATCAACCGTTACAGCAAAAGTCGGCATTCGAAAATCAGTCAATGGTATCGAAAAAAGAACGAGCAAATCAACGTAATGATGAAAGTGAGGATCAGACTGAGGCTACGAAGGAGATGGTGAGCTCTCCGTTGGTGTCGGTATCAATGACATTGATACTTACCGGGTTGCGAGGGCTCGTCCATGCCCCCGATACTATCACAGAGTCTGGGATGCCTTCAAAGATGGGGGCGACGCAGAAGCTGAAGCAGGAAGGGTAGGAAGGGTGATGGATGGAGTGAGTGCCTCGTGCCCGGCTTGGATCGAGTGGGTAACTTTTGCACATGGCTTTTCAAAGTCCTTCTCGGTGAGCAACTGCCCTTGAAGAATCCTGCCCATGTGCGTGTTCGCAAACGGCTGTCCCCTTCCCCGCATACAAAGGAGTGCCCCGACGGAAAACAGCGGAGAATCCCCTTGTGGACAATCGGGTATCCCGAACAGGTCCCATCGGACTTTCCACTGGGCTGCTGTATTGTTTGGTGATTCTTTGGCGGGGACACCAAGGAAACGGCACACGCGGAGGTACGACTCATAGTCTCGCAAGTAGAGTTGGCCAGCGAACAGGTTCAGCTGGTCGATCAGAGCCCACGGTGGAGTCCAATCGGGGGGTAGGGAAGGAATAGAGTACAGCATGAGATCATCGCAAGGCTTCATGCGTCGGGTCGTGCGAGGTGCATACAGATGGAGGTGGACGTGTTTGCTCGCCCTGATGTCTGGTAGCAAACTGGTGACTTCGAATGGGCTTAGCAGAACAAGCACTTGATTGTGCTGGTCACGAGTATTCCGGGTGAGAATCCACTGGACAGGTCTGAGATATCGGTCCATTCCAGGGATTAACTCCGAGTCGTGCACGACAGTTCGGCAGAAGTCAGCGGTCGCCAGAATAAACGTGTTCTGGACGTCTGTTATGTGGATTATGGGAGCTGGAGGGGTTGCTTCAAGAGCTGTAAATATGGAAGGAAGGCGGCTGGTGATGGCCTTCCAGAAGTCCTGGGCTACCGAGAAAAGCGGGTTCCGAACGGCAATTTTGGTACCGTCGGAGGTCATGGGAGCTGAAGGCGTCCCTTCGAGAGCTGTAAACACGGGGAGGAAGCAACTACTCCCATGTAACGAAGGCATATCGCCGGTCGTCACAAATCGCTTGACGGCTGCATCAAGCTGATGTTTTGCAGGTTTCACCCTAGAAGGCCATTCCTCCTGGCGTTCGCGCTCCTGCTCGCGATTTACCTCCCGTTCTTGTTCTTCATCTAGTTGCCCACTAGGAAGTGACAATACACCAAGAGTTTTGCAACGCAGTTGTATCTCCGGGTCCAGGCGCCGAGACAAACAGCTCGATTCATCGTGAGGGTTGCGCGGTGCATAGAGCTCAGCCAATGACTTGGCCTCTGGTTGGCGCCACGCGGCTGCCAGTTCGTCTGGTGTGATCCGATCATCAATAAACTGGGACCAAGCCTCAGATTTTTTTTTATGGTTCATGCCCTGCTGGGCCCAGTAGGGAGCACGATGCCGGATATCCGCCCAAGTGGCCATCAGGAAAAAGGCAAATGTCTAATGCTGACTAAAAATGCACTAATTCGGACTATTGTGGCTAATGGCGGCTCGCTTAGACGCAGCGTGAGCAAAGAGCCAAATTAGCCCGTTAGCCAGCGTCGTCTTGTCGTCTACACGGCCAAATGAAGGCTTTCCGATGTGAGCAATTGACGGAAATCGCTGCTGATACACAAAAGAAACCTTCCATAGCCGTATACACGACATGTTTGGACTGATTTACTCATCATCTGTACTATAGCATGGGGGTAAATAATCCCACGACCCACAAAAGTGCATATCGGCTATTGGTCTGCAGGACATCCATGGGATGTCCAGACGACGAACTCGTGCACCTTGGACTCTCACGCTCTGCAGACAGGTGTCTTATCACACTACACCACCCATCAGCAGTGACGTCTGAGAAACATTCCAAGGA